>ML111390.1:31228-119515 GCA_003697995.1 Taxidea taxus jeffersonii | reverse complement strand
TTGAGTCTCCATGTATTTGTGCTCTTTCCAAATTTCCTCTTGTGATTGAGTTCTAGCTTCAGGGCATTGTGTTCTGAAAATATGCAGGGAATGATCCCAATCTTTTGATACCAGTTGAGACCTGATTTATGACCCAGGATGTGATCTATTCTTGAGAATGTTCCATGGGCACTAGAGAAGAATGTGTATTCTGTTGCTTTGGGATGGAATGTTCTGAATATATCTGTGATGTCCATCTGGTCCAGTGTGTCATTTAAGACCTTTTTTTCCTTGTTGATCTTTTGCTTGGATGATCTGTCCATTTCAGTGAGGGGTGTGTTAAAGTCTCCTACTATTATTGTATTCTTGTTAATGTGTTTCTTTGATTTTGTTACTAATTGGTTTATACAGTTGTCTGCTCCCATGTTAGGGGCATAGATATTTAAAATTGTTAGATCTTCTTGTTGGACAGACCCTTTGAGTATGATATAGTGTCCTTCCTCATCTCTTATTATACTCTTTGGCTTAAAATCTAATTGATCTGTTATAAGGATTGCCACCCCAGCTTTCTTCTGATGTCCATTAGCATGGTAACTTGTGTTCCACCCCCTCACTTTCAATCTGGAAGTGTCTTCAGGTCTAAAATGAGTTTCTTGTAGGCAGCATATTGATGGGTTTTGTTTTTTTATCCATTCTGAAACCCTGTGTCTTTTGATTGAGGCATTTAGCCCATTTACGTTCAGGGTAACTATTGAGAGATATGAATTTAGTGCCAGTGTATTGCCTGTAAGGTGACTGTTACTGTATATTGTCTCTGTTCCTTTCTGATAATACTTTTAGGGTCTCTCTCTGCTTAGAGGACCCCTTTCAATATTTCCTGTGGAGCTGGTTTGGTGTTTACAAATTCTTTCAGTTTTTGTTTGTCCTGGAAGCTTTTTATCTCTCCCTATTTTCAATGATAACCTAGCTGGATAAAGTATTCTTGGCTGCATGTTTTTCTCGTTTAGTGCTCTGAATATATCATGCCAGTTCTTTCTGGCCTGCCAGGTCTCTGTGGATAAGTCTGCTGCCAATCTAATATTTTTACCATTGTATGTTACAGACTTCTTGTCCCGTGCTGCTTTCAGGATTTTCTCTTTGTCGCTAAGCCTTGTAAATTTTACTATTAGATTGTGGGGTGTGGACTGATTCCTATTGATTTTGAGGGGTGATCTCTGTACCTTCTGGATTTTGATGCTTGTTCCCCTTGCTATGTCAGGGAAATTCTCTACAATAATCCTCTCCAGTATACCTTCTGCTCCTATTTCTCTTTCTTCTTCTTCTGGAATCCCAATTATTCTAATGTTGTTTCGTCTTATGGCATCACTTATCTCTCGAATTCTCCCCTCGTGGTCCAGTAGTTGTTTGTCTCTCTTTTGCTCAGCTTCTTTATTCTCTGTCATTTGGTCTTCTATATCACTAATTCTTTCTTCTGCCTCATTTATCCTAGCAGTAAGAGTCTCCATTTTTGATTGCACCTCATTAATAGCTTTTTTTATTTCAACTTGATTAGACTTTAGTTCTTTTATTTCTCCAGAAAGGGCTTTTATTTCTCCTGACAGCGTTTCTCTAATATCTTCCATGCCTTTTTCGAGCCCGGCTAGAACCTTGAGAATCGTCGTCCTGAATTCCAGATCTAACATATTACCAATGTCTGTATTGATTAGGTCCCTGGCCTTCGGTCCTGCCTCCTGTTCCTTTTTTTGTGGTGAGTTTTTCCGCCTTGTCATTTTGTCCACATAAGAATCCACTGTTCTCCTTGTTAAGTGAACTTGGTCTTGGCTGGATTTCTTGTTGATCTTCTGGGGGAGGGGCCTGTTGTAGTGATTCTTAAGTGTCTCTGCCCCAGGCGGAATTGCACCGCCCTTACCAGGGGCTGGGCTAAGTAATCCTCTCAGGTTCGCTTTCGGGAGCTTTTGTTCCCTGAATGCTTTCTGTAGAGTTCCGGAGGACGGGAATGAAAATGGCGGCCTCCCAATCTCCGGCTCGGAGGAGCCGAGAGCTGGGGGCCCCAGTCTTCAGTGCGCCTTCAGAGAAAAGCGTTTAATCACTCCCGTCTCCCCAGCCTCCAGCCGCGCTTGGAGAAAATTGTGCGTAATCAGTCCCGTCTCACTGGCTTCTGGGAGCGCTCCGAGCTCACCCAGCCTGTGACCAAGCGTCTCTGTCTCTGGCAGAGTCCCACCTGGAGTCTCCGAACCCCGTAGATCCCTGAGTTCTCCCGGGTCGGAGTCTCCCCAGATCTTGTGGGGACCCCTCGCACAGAGCACCAGCCCGTGTCACAGAGCACCGGCCCGTGTCACAGACCACGGCTCTAGGAAACCTCGGTTCTGTCTCTGCAGCCGTCTTCCCTGCTCTAATATCTGTGAGCTCTGTGACACTCAGACACCCCCGATCCTTCTGTGACCCTGTGGGACCTGAGTCCACGCTGTCCCCACGAGGTCTTCACCCCAGTTTAGCCTCTGGAGTGATGTCCCTCCCTGGAGCAGACTTTTAAAAGTCCTGATTTTGTGCTCCGCCGCTTGCCAGGAGCCGGCCCCTCCCCCTGGGGTCTATCTTCCCGTTGCGTTGGATTCACTTCTCCGCTGGTCCTACCTTTCAGAAAGTGGTCGATTTTCTGTTTCTAGAATTGTTGTTTTTCTTCTCTTCGATCTTCTGTTGGATTCGTAGGTGTTCGGAATGGTTTGATAGGCTATCTAGCTGATCTGCTGCCTCATGTTGTCTCAGCCTGCCTCTTCTCCACCATCTTGACTCCTCCCCATATCAAAAAATTAAACTTGGTATCTAAAAACCTCTCAAAATACAAAAAAATTAACTCAAAATGGGTCATCCATTATAAAACCTAAAACTATAGAATATATCAAAGACAACACAGGGGAGAATCCTTCTGACTCCGGCTTAGGCAAAGATTTCTCAAGTACAACACCAAAAGCATGATCCATAAAACAACAAATTTGTAACCTGGACTCCACCAAATTTAAAAATACCTGCTCTTGGAAAGACACTATCAAGAGAATGAAAAGACAAGCCACAGACTAGGAGAAAATATTGGCAAAGCTTATATCTGTTGAAGGACTTGCATCTGGAATATATTTTTTAAAAAACACTCAAAGTATCAATAATAAGAAAGCAAATAGCCCAATAAAACTATGGGAAAATAATGAGCACACACAGAACAGAATATGTACAAATGGAAAATAAGCAAATGAAAATCTATTCAGCATCACTTCTCATTAGGGAATTACAAATTAAAACCACAATGTGCTACCATCATATATATACCAGAATCACTACAATTAAAAAGAACACCTATTCCAAGGTTGGTGGTGATATAAAGGAACCAGAGCTCTCACACATTGCTAGTGTGAATGTAAAATGGTACAAGCACTTTGGAAAACAGTTTGCCAGTTTCTTAAAACGTTAAGCATGTATCTACCATTTCATAAAGCTGTTACACCCCTAGCTACTTACCTAGGAGAAGAAAGCATGTGACATACAAAGTCTTACACATAAATGTTCCTAGCAGTTTTATTTATAATGACACAAAATTCGAAGTGACCCAAACATCCATCAAAAGCCCAAACACATGAGCAAATTCCTGTCTGTCTATATAACAGAATATGACTCAGCAATAAAAAGGAATAATGCCTTGATAGATACAACAACATGGATGTATCTCAAAATACTTGTGCTGAGTGACAGAAACTAGACCAAAAAAAAAGAAGTAAGGTGTGATTCCATATACATATATGTATATATGAAAAATACAAACACCTGCAGTGAGAGATAGACCAGTGGTTACCTGGAGAGTGATATCAGGAAGGGATAGAAGGTAGGAACTACAAAGAGGCACACTTAGGGAAATTAAAGATAGAATTGTGGGTTGGCTAATTAATGAGACAAACAATTGATTTGTTAATATATCATTCTACCTATATGAGATTTAAAACAAAGACAATATTTCAACTTATATAGGAAACGTGCACACACACACACACACACACACACAGAAATTAAGGTAGACCCCCAAGGGAAGGGCATAATGAGCAGAAAGATGTCTCTTGACACTGTTTTCCTTTCAGAAGCAGTAAATGGATCCTCAAGGATCAAAAAGAACTGGGTTACTTCCTGACGGACTCTGTTTATAAACCCTTCATCCTTCACAAACCACTTCCACTTCTTTTCTCCTCCCTGGTCACTGCCATCTCTCTAAGGAAATGAAAAAAGCAGCTTTTGAGAAGCTTCGGTTTGGAATTCCCCTTGCTGATCCAGGTAAAAGGTTAGGAAGTATTTAAAAGAGCCAAAGTCATAATCTACAAGCTTCTAGCCACAGCCAGTTAGTTCTTAAGCTTTTACGGGTCAGGCAGGGGTCAAGGTACCGCTACAGACATTTATCTCATCCAATCATCTTTACTACAGCCCTTTAAAAAGGGCATTATTTTGCTCTTGGGTGGCTCAATTGGTTAAGTGGCTGCCTTTGGCTCAGGTCATGATCCCAGGGTCTGGGGATCCAGTCCCCCATCAGACTCCCTGCTCAACAGAGAGCCTGCTTCTCCCTCCCTCTGCCTGCTTGTGTCAAATAATCTCTCTGTCAAATAAATAAATAAAATCATTTTAAGGACATAATTAGGCCCAATTTATCACTAAAGAAACTGAGTATTAATTTCCTATGGCTCATTTTTTTAAACAATTTTATTTATTTATTTGACAGACAGAGATCACAAGTAGGCAGAGAGGCAGGCAGAGAGGTGGAAGCAGGCCCCCTGCTGAGCAGAGAGCCTGACTTGGGGCTCCATCCCAGGACCCTGTTTCATGACCTGAGCTGAAGGCAGAGGCTTTAACCCACTGAGCTACCCAGGCACCCCTCCTATGGCTCATTTAAAAAGCTCTTGACCCTAAATACAATGCTTTTTTCCCATTATGCACAGCTGCTTATCACTCAAACCAATCAGGAAAATTATCCTTACTCTTCAGTGTTTTCTACAGATTACCCAGTATTACAGATGTGACAGCACCCTCAGTGAAACTACACAAACTAGCTAGAGGGAACTGAATTGTCATAAGTCATCTCCAGACTGGTTGTGGAGAGAGAGCCAACACACCATGGTCAGGAAATGTCTTCCTGAACTGTGTATCACATGACCCGGCTCACTCACTCACTCAGTCCATCTTAACCTTTCCTGGGTAGACTAATTTAACAAGTCAGCAACTGTTGTGTAGTAATTCAGGCCACTAGCTCAGCCTGGGGTCATAAACACACTGATGTTCACAGCGCCCTTTGCAGTTGACGCAGCAGAATAACCGGTTTTGTTTTCTTGCTTTGTTTTGTTTCGACAGCTCCTGCTCAGACTTGTGGCAGGTAAACATCATAGTTTCTTCTGTACAGAGGAGCTAAGTGATAAAAGGTGAGTAGCTGTACAGTCCTATTAAACATACTGGATTGAGCATAAAATAGTGATGGCCATTCCTGTTTTCTAGAACAGCTTTGTCAGACTTCCTGACACAGAGATGCTCTGAGAGGGAATGGTTTTACTCAAAAGTCTAACATGATTGGTTTTTATGTTTTTAAGAAGTTATATGCTGCTGCTTAGAAAATGGAGGGTAGAGGAACAAAAGCAGAAGCAAGGAGTTCTGTTAGGTAGAGCTGCAGAAGTCCAAGGAAGGAAGGAGGGCTATTTGAACTTGGGAGACAACAATGAAAACAAAGAGAAGTGTATGACATGAGTCATAGTTCAGAAGCAGAAACATCTTGCTGATGAATTGGATGTGAAGGATAAAAGAAAGGAAGAGAAGCAATATTAGACTAAACCAGGAAAAGTAAGTTCTTGAACATCAAGCCATTCAAAGTGCTGAAAATATTCTCAGGTGATGGACAAAGTGGTTACTACAAAAAATAACCTTAGAAACTTCCTGTAAAGCACTTTGAATAAAAATGCCCCAACCAAAGGGGTGCCTGGCTGGCTCAGTTCCGTAAGTATCTGTGTCTTGATCTCAGCGTAGGTCTTCATCTCAGGGTCTTAATTTCAAGCCCCATGTTGGGCACGGTGCCTACTTTGAGAGAGAGAGAGAGAGAATAAAAAGAAAAAGGAAGAAAGGCCGGCCCCAACCACAATTATTAATAAATTATTTTGACCTAATGAAAACTGAATGACTTCTCTGAGTGGGTACTAAAACTGTTAAGCCTAAAAAGGACCGTTTTTAACTTTATGGAATTTAGAGTCCATAAGCGGCTCTCACATGTCAAAGCAAATTTTATTTCGAGTCCCTCCTTCCATTCATTAGCAGTTACGTCTTGTCATAGCTTCAACATTTGTTAACAGCCCCATTCAAAGAACAGGACATTTGGAAAAATGGTCACTTCCGAAAAGACTATATTCTGAAAATGTTCATCCTGAATGAGAATAGGGTAAAGTATTGCAAATGTATACTAGATATTTTATGTCTGGTTTAAGTTTGCCTTCAAAAGATGAATACTTGGAAAAAAAAAAAAGATGAATACTTGGTATCTGAAACTTAACCTCATTCCAAGTTACATGTTCTTAAAATCAGAGAAGAAAGGGCATTTAGAAAGTATAAGTCTATGGCACAAAACCAGAACCTGTTCCTCCCACAGCTGAGGCACTAAAACACCCACTGGAATATAAGAAATGAACTGTGGGATCTTGGAAAATTTTCTTGGCCACATGAGTTCCCCATGTCATGAAAATCATATAAAATCCAGAAATAGATGTGGCTCAGAGAGGGAAGCTTTTGTACACAGTTTACAAGTTCCAAACTATTACTCAGTTTGCTGGTCCCCTATCATAAATTTTCCTCTCAAATCAACACAAAAATATACTATCATCAACTACTTGTCCTCTGACACCTTCTGTCATTTTATCCAGAGAAATCTTACTCTTTTTGAATATGCCAACAGACCACCGTCAGACTCCTTGGATAACTATGCCAACTCTCAGAAATAATTTTATTAACTGATACTACATTCCACATAACACAAATGGATATTTTTCATGTTCCTCGGGCATCCCCATTCACAGAGGCTGCCATAACCAAGACACAGGATTGAGGGTAGGGTTATTTGTGTTGTTTGTTTGTTTGTTTGTTTGTTTTTAACTCAGAAAAACATAAAGCCATTATGCAAATAATATGAACATCCAAGCTCTTTCCGCCTTGAGGCACTCCCAAGCAGTCACTAGAAGGGAGCAAAAAATATTACAGTTTTCTCTTCTTTTCAAGTTTCCTGCTACGTGTACCTTAACATTAGAGCAATAGTATTAGGTTCCACAGTTCATATCACCAGGATAGAAATAGAACATTTCTACAAAACAGAAAATTTTGTAGAGTCATATCCCCAACCCAAACCATCAAGGACTTCTTCCTACAAAACCACATTAATGCTCATCCTATCCCTCAACTGTTTGTGCCTTAGATGGCTGGGGAACTATATTAACAGAGGTGAGCTGCAGCTATTTCCTACAATTCGAATGTTTACTCCTGAAGCATTCCCAAATAGAATAAGTGAGTTTGTTAACTCCCTCAAGACAGAAAAGTGATGCCAATAGTCCCACATGTTGCTGCTCCAAGGCCACACAATCTGAGTCAGCTTTGCCCACAAGTAGCTCTGTTGGTGTGATCTCCTTCTGAGAACTAAGAAAAGTACATTATTCATTCATTTTATGAGTATTTATTAAAAGCTGCCTAAGTGCAAAACACTATGATAATTCCCAATTACATCTGGTTAACTAGGTTACACAAACTAATTTCAAGCCCATGAAAAAGTTTCTTTTCAGGAAGATATTTCTGAGTGAACCACTTCAAAGGATTCTCTCTTGGGAGAGTCATATTAGAAAAGCAGGTACGGAAAAGAATGCCTTAGTTAAGTTACAAGTCTGATCACAAGACTCAATGGTCATGTAAGATGGACAACAAATTTCCTAGATGTGGCTGTAAATTACATCATGCATTAAAATGTTCTCATAAATCAAGTTTGGGAACAGGTTTCTTTTTTTTTCCTCACTCCTGGACAACTGCAGAACAATTTTAATATAACCACCGACTCTGGAAAAAAAAAGAAATACTGACAAGAAGACAACTATTCCATCCCGTATCACCAGAAAAAAAAAACAAACTAGGGTGAAGCCATTAAAACACAGTCCATATAACATTCCCCAGGCCCTGGTACACATTGACCTTAACATTAGAAAAGAATGTAGACTATCAGAGCCCTCATATACAGCCAATGGAAGTGAAAAATAGCACAACAATGATGGAATACTGTTTAGTTTAATAAAGTTGAAGATACACACATTCTATGGTCCAGCCTATAGAAATGAGTGCAAGTGTGAACCAGGAAAATGAACTATATATTCATAGTAGAATTATTCCTGATAGCTCCAAAGTGGACATAATTCAACTAAGTGGTGGTTTATTCATAGAATGTAATAATAGTAGAATTATTCTTGATAGCTCCAAAATGGACATAATTCATAGTGGTGGTTTATTCTAAGAATATAATAATATAGAGAAGTAAAACTGGGGAAACTACAGATAATGCAACAACATTAATATCTCAAACCTACTGTTAAACAAAAGTAGTCAGCCAAAAGTATAATTCCATTTATGTAAAGTACAAAAAAAGCAAAACCAAATACATTTTGTATAAGGAAGCATACTTAGTTATTAAAATAAGGAAAAACAAGGAAGTCATTACCATTAGGAAAGGAGAATGTTACAGTTGGAAGGATGGAGAGGCAGAGGATACTGACTGGGATGCAATATGAGGGAAGACTCTAGGGTGCAAATGATAGTCTATTTCTTGACCTCAGGGGTAGTTACTACAGAGGTTTATGTATAATATTAAAGTTATAAGTCTATGTATTAAGCATGTTTTGGCATATATTTTACAATAAATAAATGTCTCTATCTATCCACTGATATTCACCTGCTTCTTGTGGCTTTCAGTCCAACAACTAAAGTAGAACAGTATTTCAGGATTAGACAAAAATAGCAATTACTGAGATATAAGTGTTTATCGCATTCCACAAGGTGGTTTTGATACATATCTGGGTCCCCATCTACACACATATTCAATAACATGATGGTCTTTTCACAGCTCCCAGACCCATGAAAATCTCTGACACCCACAACACCTCCAGCACCATCACTGGCTTCATCCTTCTGGGCTTCTCTTGCCCCAGGGAAGGGAAGATCCTCCTCTTTCTGCTCTTCTCTGTTGTCTACCTCCTGACCCTCATGGGCAATGGGTCTATCATCTGTGCTGTGTACTGGGATCAGAGACTCCATACTCCCATGTACATCTTGCTTGCCAACTTCTCCTTCCTAGAGATCTGCTATGTCACCTCCACTATCCCCAACATGTTAGCCAACTTCCTCTCCGATACCAAGGTCATCTCCCTCTCTGGGTGCTTTCTCCAGTTCTACTTTTTCTTCTCCTTGGGTTCTACAGAATGCTTTTTCTTGGCTATTATGGCATTTGATCGGTACCTTGCCATCTGCCGGCCTCTACATTATCCAACCATTATGACAGGACGTCTCTGCACTAATCTTGTGGTCACTTGCTGGATACTTGGTTTCTTCTGGTTCTTGATTCCCATCATCATCATCTCCCAAATGTCCTTCTGTGGATCCAGGATCATTGACCACTTCCTGTGTGATCCAGGTCCCCTGCTGGCCCTCACCTGTACTAGAGTCCCTGTAATAGAGTTAACTATGTCCACCTTAAGTTCTCTGCTCTTATTTACTCCCTTTCTCTTCATCATGGTGTCCTATGCTCTGGTTCTGAGAGCTGTGTTGAGGGTCCCTTCAGCAGCTGGACGAAGAAAAGCTTTCTCTACCTGTGGGTCCCACCTGGCTGTAGTTTCACTGTTCTATGGCTCAGTGATGGTCATGTATGTGAGCCCAACATCTGAGCATGAAGCTGGGATGCAGAAAATGGTGACTTTGTTTTATTCCATAATAACTCCACTCATCAACCTCGTAATATATAGTCTGAGGAACAAAGATATGAAACATGCAATGAAGAAATTATTGGGAACCTAAAAATAAGTCTTGGTGTAAAAGATTTGGGGATAGAATCCGTTTTTAATTTCTTTTTTAAGATTTTATTTATTTGTTTTATAGAGAGAGAAAGAGAGAGAGAGAGTACAAGCAGGGGGAGCATTAGAGGGAGGGAGAGGGAGAAGCAAGCTTCCTGCCCATCAGGAAGCTTAATACAGTGTTCGATCCCAGGACCCAGCAATCCTGGCCTGAGCCAAAAGCAGATGTTTCACCAACTGAGCCACCCAGGTGCTCCTGTTTTTAATTTCTTAGTTAAATAGACAACTCGCGTCACTCAGAAAATTACCTGTATTGTTTTTTTAACTTTATACAGCATACAGTTTATTTCCTAGATTTAATGGGGCTATAAAGGATCTCAAAGATGTACTCCATCTCCCTAATTTTACAAATGGTAAAGTACTAGACTAATAATGGAGTTTGTTGGAGAAATAGAATTAAAAACATCTCCTGCCAAGCCAGAAAACCTCTCCACAGTGGTAGAACAGAATAGAACAGCTTTGTTATTGAATAAGCATTAAAGCAAGGGAATATGTGTAACATAGAAATCTGCTAAGAGATGGCAAATACATAAATATCTTTCCTTTTTGTAGCCACGCAGATACAACCCATTTACATACATGTTCTCAAGATAAATAACTATTAGTCCTCAAGAAAGACCTGATAGCACACTTTGTCACACATAGTTCATCCTAGATTCACCTAGTAATTGGAATGGCCCTCTGTGTTTGTCAATTGGCTTCCTACAAAGGAAAATAAGCCTATTTATACTACCTGAGATAGTTTTGTAGATGGGAAGATAGGGCACCAAAGCTAGGCTCCTATACTCCCACAGAAACTGGGAGATTGAGACACTACCTACTCTGATGATTACGTTTCAAGACTTCCTAGGTCCTTGACAGAGACAGTCCTGAGTCAAATCAGGCAAGAGGCTCATTTAGAAGATGTGGTTCATATATACAACAGAGTATTACTCAGCCATCAGGAAAGATGAATAACTATCATTTGCATTGACAAGGATGGAACTGGCGGGGATTATGCTAAGTGAAATAAATCAAGGAGAGAAAGACAATTTTCATATGGTTTCACTCATATGTGAAACATGAAGAATAGCATGGAAGACCATAGGGAAAGGGGAGGGAAAACTGAAAGGAAAGAAATCAGAGAGGAAGACAAACCATGACAAACTCTGAATTCCAGGAAGCAAACTGAAGGTTACAGAAGGGAGAGAGGTGGTGGGCTGGGGTAGCCAGGTGATAGGTATTAAGAAGGGCATGTGTTGTCATGAGCACCATGTGTTATATACAACTAATGAGTCATTAAACGCTACATCAAAAACAAATGGTGTGGGGCACCTGGGTGGCTCAGTGGGTTAAAGCCTCTGCCTTCGGCTCAGGTCGTGATCCCAGGGTCCTAGAATCGAGCCCCACATCGGGCTCTCTGCTCAGCAGGGAGCCTGCTTCCTCCTCTCTCTCTCTGCCTGCCTCTCCGCCTACTTGTGATCTCTGTCAAATAAATACTTTTCAAAAAAACAAAACAACAACAACAACAAAAAAAACACAAAAAACAAATGGTGTACTATATGTTGGCTAACAGCATAATTAAAAAAAGAGGCTCATTTAGATGTTTTAAATTTTTACATACATTTCAAAGACAGAAAAAGAATTTATAACTTTTCTAAAGCCAATGCTCAAGGAAAAAAAAGGGAAAGCAGAAAATCTCTTCCCTTATTTTCAATAGGGATAATTCAGCCTCTAATTTTTCATTTGTATTTAACCTTACAAACTACACAAGCTTATTACTCTATGACAAAAGCTAGTTTTCTATTATCCTTTCAACAACAACACTTTGGCCTTATTTTTCTGGTCAAGATTAAATTTCTGCTCTCCAGAAATGTAATGTTGGGAGTATCAATTATAGACAAAAGATTAACAGTTTAATATATATATTAATTATATACATATATATATCTTCAGATCAAGAAGAAAATACCATCAGCACATAAGAAAAAGTGACAAATGTATGAAAAAATAAATAGCAGATGTTTTCAATATCTAAAAAGACATTCTACTTTATTCAGAATTAGATACAAAAATTGACAAAGATTAAACATGGTGTTGGTGAAAACACCAAGCTCTTCCTTTGCTAGTAGAACATAAATTATTACAACAGCTATGGAGGACATTTTGACAAAAACTATCAAAATTTAAAGGGCATTCAGTGATGGGTATTAAGGAGGGCACATATTGCATGGAGCACTGGGTGTTATATGCAAACAATGAATCATGGAACACCACATCAAAAACTGATGATGTACCACTGTATGGTGACTAACATAATAAATAAATAGATAATAGGTAGATAGATTGATAGATAGATTTAAATGGCATTCCTTTTGACTCAGCAATTTCAATTCCACTCTTAGATATTGATCTGAGTAGTATACTCACATATAAGAAAAAATGGCATACATACAAGAATATTGAGTACTCTTTCTAATAGCAAAATATTAAAACAATCTAAATTCCTCTCAATTAAGGACTGATTCAATTACCATATATCCATAGAATGAAATATACTATATACCTGTAAAAAATGAAGATCTGGGGTACCTGGGTGGCTCAGTGGGTTAAGCCTCTCCCTTTGGCTTGGGTCATGATCCCAGGGTCCTAGGATCAAGCCCCCCATCAGGCTCTCTGCTCAGCAGGGAGTATGCTTCCCCCTCTCTCTCTGCATGCTGCTCTGCCTACTTGTGCTCTCTCTCTCTGTCAAATAAATAAATTTTTTTAAATGAAGATCTGTACATGTCTATTGATCTAAAATTATCCTCAATGTATGTCATTAAATGAAAAGCAAGATGAAAAAAAAATTTCTATCTTGGGCTATCTTCCAGGTGGAGAAAAATTATGGTTAAGTGTATGTTTGTGTTCATAAATACATTATATACTTCTTGAAGAAGAAAGCAGAACAGTGATTGTTTTTCAGAAAGAGAACTGGGTGTTTGGGGCAGGGAAAGAAAAAGAAAATCACCATATATGCTTTTGAATTTTTACAATTTCTTTCTATAAGCATGTATTGGATTTAAACATACATTTAAACAAAGGTAATGGTAACATCAAAAAATAAACTTTAAAATTATTCTCCCATGAAATTAGAGCCAGGGAAACATTTCTTCATAATTCTTTGATTCTTTGGGAAATTAGGAAGAGGACTGATTGTTGATGGAAAATGAAAAAGAAGAAAGAAACAACCTCTTGATGTCATCTCACTAAAATTCTTTGGTTCTGTTAGAACAAAGTAGAAATGACTTCCTCCTCTGAGGAGCTATGAGAGTAAATAAACTATGAAAAAGTGAAAGTGGCTCTATTTTTATTCCTGTTGTGCCATTTTCTTCCATGACCACTTACTCATTAAAACAATTAAATATATTTAATTTGGTAGGCACTGAGCTAGATGACTAATATACAGAAGTGAATAAGACATATTACTTTCTCTTGTAGGGCTCATAAACAAGTGGTAAATGGACAAGATGTGCTATAAACAAAGGAATCCTAATTTGATATGGGAGCAAGTGAAAAAAGAGTACAGATAAAAGCCAAGAGTATTAAGGGGTGAGAAGGCATGACAAGTCTTGAAAAATGCATTTAACCACTCATAGATCGCATTGTATACTGCAATACACAGAGGTGTTTCTAGAATAGGTGTCCATAGGGCACTTATTACCCTATCATGATTTATGACTGGCCACACTTATTGATATACTAATGAGTGATGAAATTCCTTAATCAAGATAAATATGGCTCCAAGATATAATTCACAATTCAACAATTAAGAAAAAGAGATGTAAAAAGAAAGGGAGAGCAATAAAAAATGCCTAACTTAACATAGTAAAAAAAAAAAAAGTCTTTTGGGTATTGAAATATAAAAATCAATCTTTAAAGAACAAAGTACAATTATTATGCTAATATTTAAAATAATACATTCAGAATTTATTCTTTGAGCTAGAACCATATATTCCACAGCATATGTGGAATGTACTTTGTATATTTGACCTACTTTTGTGAATTCATTCCAAGGGATACACTGATATTCATTTGTATTCAAGAAGATTTTTTTATTTAATTTCTTTTCAGTGTAACAGAATTCATTTTTATGCACATACCACACAGTGCTCCATGCAATACATGCCCTCCATAAAACCCACCACCTGGCTCCCCCAACCTCCCACCTCCCGCCCCTCCAAAACCCTCAGATTGTTTTTCAGAGTCCATAGTCTCTCATGGTTCATCTCCCCGTCCAATTTCCCTCAACTCCCTTCTCCTTTCCATCTCCCCATGTCCTCCATGTTATTTGTTATGCTCCACAAATAAGTGAAACCATAAGATAATTGACTCTCTCTGCTTGACTTATTTCACTCAACATAATCTCTTCCAGTCCCATCCATGTTGATACAAAAGTTGGGTATTCATCCTTTCTGATGGAGGCATATAATACTCCATAGTGTTTATGGACCACATCTTCCTTATCCATTCATCCATTGAAGGTCATCTTCCACAGTTTGGTGACCGTGGCCATTGCTGCTATGAACATTGGGGTGAAGATGGCCCTTCTTTTCACTACATCTGTATCTTTGGGGTAAATACCCAGTAGTGCAATTGCAGGATCATAGAGAAGCTCTATTTTTAATTTCTTAAGGAATCTCCACACTGTTTTCCAAAGTGGTTGCACCAACTTGCATTCCCACCAACAGTGTAAGAGGGTTCCCATTTCTCCACATCCTCTCCAACACACGTTGTTTACTGTCTTGCTAATTTTGGCCATTCTAACTGGTGTAAGGTGGTGTAATGTGGTTTTAATTTGAATCTCCCTGATGGCTAGTGATGATGAACATTTTTTCATGTGTCTGATAGCCATTTCTATGTCTTCATTGGAGAATTGTCTGTTCATGTCTTCTGACCACTTTTTGACATGATTATCTGTTTTGTGTGTGTTGAGTTTGAGTTCTTTATAGATCCTGGATATCAGCCTTTTGTCTGTACTGTCATTTGCAAATATATTCTCCCATTCCATGGGTTGCCTCTTTGTTTTGTTGACTGTTTCCTTTGCTGTACAGAAACTTTTGATCTTGATGAAGTCCAAAAGTTCATTTTCACTTTTGTTTCCTTTGCCTTTAGAGACATATCTTGAAAGAAGTTGCTGTGGCTGATATCGAAGATGTTACTACCTATGTTCTCCTCTAGGATTCTGATGGATTCCCGCCTCATGTTGAGGTCTTTTATCCAATTTGAGTTTATCTTTGTGTACAGTGTAAGAGAATGGTCGAGTTTCATTCTTCTACACATAGCTGTCCAATTTTCCCAGCACCATTTATTGAAGAGACTTTTTTCCACTGTATATTTTTTTCCTGCTTTGTCGAAGATTATTTGACCATGGAATTGAGGGTCTGTATCTGGGCTCTCTACTCTGTTTCACTGGTCTATGTGTCTGTTGTTATGCCAGTACCATGCTGTCTTGGTGATCACAGCTTTGTAGTAAAGCTTGAAATCAGGTAACGTGATGCCACCAGTTTTTTCTTTTTCAGCATTTCCTTAGCAATTCGGGGTCTCTTCTGATTCCATACAAATTTTAGGATTATTTGCTCCAGCTCTTTGAAAAATACTGGTGGAATTTTGATCAGAATGGCATTAAAAGTATAGATTGCTCTAGGCAGTACAGACATTTTAACAATGTTTATTTTTCCAATCCATGAGCATGGAATGGTCTTCCATCTTTTTGTGTCTTCAGTTTCTTTCATGAGTTCTGTAGTTCCTCAAGTACAGATCCTTTACCTCTTTGGTTAGTTTTTTCCCAGTTATCTTATGGTTCTTGGTGCTATAGTAAAAGGAGTCGATCTCTAATTTCCCTTTCTGTATTTACAGTGTTAGTGTATAAGAAAGCAACTGATATCTGTACATTGATTTTGTATCCTGCCACATTACCGAATTGCTGAGTGAGTAGTTTGGGGGTGGAGTCTTTTGGGTTTTCCATATAAAGTATCATGTCATCTGCAAAGAGAGAGAGTTTGACTTCTTCATTGCCAATTTTAATACCTTTTATTTCTCTTTGTTGTCTGATTGCTGTTGCTAGGACTTCTAATACTATGTTGAACAAGAGTGGTGAGAGTAGGCATCCTTGTCGTGTTCCTGATCTCAAAGGGAAGGCTATCAGCTTTTTCCCATTGAGGATGATATTTGCTGTGAGTTTTTCCTAGGTAGATTTTATAAAGTTGAGGAATGTTCCCTCTATCCTATACTTTGAAGCATTTTAATCAGGAGCAGATGTTGGATTTTGTCAAATGCTTTTTCTGCATCAATTGAGAGGTCCGTGTGGTTCTTCTCTCTTCTCTTATTGATTTGTTCTATCACACTGATTGATTTGCAAATGTTGAACCACACTTGCAACCCAGGGATAAATCCCACCTGGTCATGGTGGATAATCTTAGCACCCTACTCTTGACTTCAGCTCAGGTCATGATCTCGGGTTCCTGAGATTGAGCCCCACATCAGGATCCCTGTTCAATGAGGGATCCTTCTCCTCCCTCTCCTCCCCACTCGTGCTCTCTCTCTCATTCTCTGTCTCAAATAAATAAAATCTTTTTTTAAAAAAAGGATGTGCTTCCAAATATGATCTTGAAAGCCAACAGAAAAAGACATACTTGACAAATACAAAAAATCTGATGAGTTTTTTGTAATTTTCTATTTTGAAATAATTTCAGTTTTTCAGAAAAGTTGCAAGAATAATATAGATATGCCCTTTATCCAGGTTCCAGTTGGTTAAAATTTATAATTGCTTTATTAACCTCTGAATCTTTTTATATCTTTCACTGTGTCCTGTTCTCTATGTACCTTTTTTATTATCATTTTTTTATTTAAAAATTAATTAACATATAGTGTATTATTAATTTCAGAGATAGGGTTTAGTGATTCATCAATTGCATATAACAGCCAGTACTCATTATATCTAGTGCCCTCCTTAATGCCCATCACCCAATTACCCTATTCCTTTACTCCCCTCCCCTCCAGGGACCCTGTTTGTTTCCTAGAATAAGAGTTTCTCATGGTCAGGGCACCTGGGTGGCTCAGTGGGTTAAAGCCTCTGCCTTCGGCTCAGGTCATGATCTCAGGGTTCTGGGATGGAGCCCCACATCAGGCTCTCTGCTCAGCAGGGAGCCTGCTTCCTCCTCTCTCTCTCTCTGCCTGCCTCTCTGCCTACTTGTGATCTCTGGCTGTCAAATAAATAAATAAAATCTTTTTTTAAAAAAGAGTTTCTCATGGTCTGTCTCCCTCTCTGTTTTCATTTTATTTTATTGTTCCTTCTCTTCCCCTATGCTTATCTTTTTTGTTTCTTAAATTCCACATGAGTGAAATCAACAATATTTATTGTTTTCCGACTTCTTTCACTCAGCATAATACCCTCTAGTTCCATCCATGTCATTGCAGATGGCAAGATTTCATTCTTTTGATGGCTGAGTAATATTCCATTATATATATATATATAGATATAGATATCTATATATATACATATACATACTTCTATAGACTTTCTATAGACATTCACCTGGTTCTTTCTATATTTTGGCTATTGTGGACATTGTTGCTATAAACCTTGCAGTGCACTGTGCCCCCTTTGAATCACTATGTTTGTATTCTTTGGATAAATACCACTAATGTAATTGCTGGGTTGTAGGGTAGCTCTATTTCTAACTTTTTGAGAAACCTCCATACTGTTTCCCAGAGTGACTGCACCAGTTTTCATTCCCACCAACAGTGTAGGAGGGTTCCCCTTTCTTTGCATCCTCATCAACATTTGTTGTTTCCTGACTTGTTAATTTTAGCCATTCTGACTGTACTCTGGTATATCACAAAATATGACCCTCACACAACTCCCAGCACTGACATAACATTTACCCCTGGCACCATGAATTCTGTGCATGATCAAGAAGTGCAGCAGACCACTGTACTCCCTTGCTGGTTAACTACCCTGAGCCCCTTTAAAAACTCCTGTGTAAAGCAGAAATTTCAGAGCTGGCTTTTGGAAAAGTCTGCTTTCTCCCCAGGTAGCCAGCCTCCTGAATAAAGTTCAAATTCCTTTCCAAGCAAAACTCCTCTCTTGAATATTGGCATTTCCAGCAATGAGTAGCTGCACTTGGAGTTCAGTAACACCTTTACACCTAAATGTTTCAGTGTGTATTTTCTAGAAATATGGAATGGTTTCTCACATAACCATAGTATGTGGTTCATATTTATATGGATATAATACTATTATCTAATTTATAGACCATATTTTGTAATTTCTCCAATCATCCTGTTGATATCTTTTATAGTAGTAGTTAGGGACAGATTTCTTTTTCTGTTCCAGGATCCAGTCAAGATTAAAAACTGACCATTTCTAATATCAAATGAGCCTTCAGATGTTAGCAAATTGGTGACAACTTGAAGGTTCTAAAGTAGATTTCTAAAAACAAAGTCATTCTCTCCATAGAATTCTATGGAAAGGATTTTTTGTCCTCAAAGTTAAACTTTCATATTTGAAAATTAAAGTAACTGCTTTTTAGCACAAATATAGAAAATGGAATAAAAACCATTAATCCTAAATGATTAATGCTTTATCAGATTCTATGCAAGATTTTTAATCATTTTTTCTCCAGGAAAAAAATTAATTAATTTTAATATTGGGGCACCTAAATAGTTCAGCAGTTAAGTGCCCAACTCTAGATTTCAACTCTCAGGGTCTTGAGATCCAGTCCCACAATGGACTCCATGCTCAATGGGGAGTGTTTATCTCTCTCCCTGTCTCTCTTTCTCTCCTCTGCCCCTCCCTCTGCTCATGCTCTCTCTCTCTCTCTCTCTCTCTCTCTCTCTAAAATAAATAAATAAATCTTTAAGCTTTTAAGCTTTAAGCTTTGGTCTAAGCACATTATAAGCACTAAACTGAGCTGATGGGCTTGTGTACTTCATAATTAACAAAAAGAGAAACAGAATTTTGTTACAGCTGATTGTTGCACCTACTATTACTAAAAGAATATTATGATGTGAAAATACCTTGAACTTCATCCTTAAATATAGCTGACTGGAAATGTGGAGGAAGAGGAGAATATTGTGAAATAAAACACCATCAACTCTCCTGAAGATTTAGTCGTCACTGATGTTGTTTTCTATCTTGTCTTGTGACAAGTTTCCCATATGAAGTGTATGCTTTTAAAGTAACCATTGCTGAAAATACAAGCCAAGACTGATTGAAATTTGCAACAAGTTTTTCCCATCTAAACATTGTAAATGATGATTAGGCACCTAAGTCAGCACACGATGTCCTATCCAATCCATGATGTACTTGCTCCTAGTATCAATGTATTCTGAGACCTAATTACAGGTACCAGGAAGGGTAGGAATGGCAAATAAAAAGGAGGAAAAGTAAGCAGAGCAACAGAGGGATACTTCTGTATGCAATTACCTTGTAAACCTGCTATTTGGATATGTGGATTCAGCTCACTCCATAGGAGTAGGTTCTCTCTCTCTTTCAGAGTCAGGGTATTCTTTCAAGTCTTTCAGAGCGGAAATGACTTCCTCAACAAATACATGGCTGGAATTCTGTGTGTGCATAGGTAAGTATGGCTGGAGGAGAGGGGGAAAAAAAGAGCAGGAAACTCTGAGAAAAAAGACTTGAAAGATAGGGCAGGCTGTGTTGCAGAGGCCTTACTGACCAGGCTACAGACTTTGAGTTTTACACCATGATTAGGGGAAATGTCAAAGGTGTGTCAACAGGATGTGAGATGTTTAGGATGAAAGCTTCTTCAAGGAGAGCAAGCTGTGCTAAAAGATCTGCTCCTTTGCTGAGGATGAAGAAAACCTGAAGTCCAAGCCCCAAGTGCAGCTTCTCTGCACATTGCTGCAGAATGGCCCTGCTATGTGGTCCCTTGGTCAAGAGTATTCTCAGGCATGATAAGTGTCCCATGAGCGGCAGACTCTTCAGTGAAACTGATGTAACTCAGAACCTGGATCTGAAAGAAGAGGAGGCCATGGTGGTATTGGGAATGTACTGCCACAGTCCCTTGGCTAAGGTTCTCCAACCAATCTCCTGTTTCAAACAAGTTAGTGAGGGATCAATCACTATTGCATCTCTAGCTATCTCTAAGAGATTTAAACCCACTAAAAATATTACTTCTTTCACCACTGGGTGACAAAAAGACAGAAATGAAAGCACAATGGTCTCCAGAGAAGACAGGGAGTGAGCAAGGGAATAACTAGCACAGACCTGTCTCCTGACACTCTTCCCCTTCTAGAAAAAGTAAATGAATCCTCAAGGAGCAAAAGAAAAACTCTACTTATAATTCCTGGATCCTACAGCACATACATTCACTGATCTTCATTCCAACCTATTTTACACCTTCTCTCCACCTGGTTACTACAAAGGCAACTACTTCTGCCCTCAGAAAAGCCTACAAGAAACTGACAGATGTTTCAGTTGGGATTCCCTTTCCTGCTTCAGGGAAGAAGGTAATGTCATGCTTAGAGAGGAAAAAAATACTAAAATATAGCTGGAGAATCTACATCTCTGAAAAAAGTTTCCTGCTAATTCTGCTACAGACTTACAGTAAACATCCGACATTTATTATATGTCAGATATCAACAAAGTGCTTCCACCTTGTCAATTCATTATCCCATTCAACTGTCTTTATACCAAACCTTTGGGGAAGGCATTATCACCGCCATATGACATTTGAGGAAACTAAGAGATAAGAAATAACTGGCCTGTAGAATTTCCTACAACAATGCAATGTAAGTGCTGGAATTCAAATCCAGGGCTACTTCCATTATACAATTGCCTACTGCTTATCAGCAATGGATAAATACACTTACTTTCAAGGGCTTCCAAGAAAGTTTATACAATGGGATAGAGGGCTATGTATCACTAACTGGTTGCTAGCCATTTTACAAATATTTAACCCTCAAAACACCTTCTGTAGTCAAAACTCTCACTCTCTCTACCTTACAGAAAAGAAAACCAAATCATAGAAAAGTGAATATGCATTCACAGCTGGAAAGTGGTTGTGGTCCTCCATGGAGCAGCCCCTCCCCAGGCATAAGGCAGAGGGTTATGCTCACAATGGAATTATCTGGGGTAGCTGCTTGAAGAATTTAACTAGTGAGGATACCACGACTTCTACTCCACTGTGTTTCTGGGATCAGCTTTAGGGAAAAAGAAGTGAGGATGCATCAAGATGATGGCTATTCATTTCCCTAGTTAAAAAGTGAAGCTTCTTTTTGTTTTGTTTTGTTAATTCTCTGTCCAAGCAGCCTGAGTGCATACCTACACAGTTGAGGCCCCTGTGCTCACGTTTCACCTCTGAGACCAATTCAGTGGGACCAAACCAACTTAGACGGACAGTTAACATAGCAGCTGCTTTCTACGCTTAGAAGCTAATTGAAAAACAGTAACAAAACAGCTTAGCACAAATATCTCTATCTTTAACCACATTTAATTTCATTAGACTTAGCATAAAATATTTTTACACATTTCCTATTTTCCAGGACAGTTTTGTCAGCCTTTTACCTGGAAAACTATTCTGCAAGGGATTTGTCCTGTACCTCGTACCTTCATATATAATAATTATTTTTATAATTATTATGTTTAGTTAGCCACTGTATAGTACATCATTAATTTTTGCTATAGTGTTCAGTGATTCATCAGTTACATATAACACCCAGTGCTCATCACAGCACGGGCCCTCCTTAATACCCATCACCCAGTTACTCCCTTCCCCCCACCCTTTCACCCTCTGAATCCCTCAGTTTGTTTCCCAGGGTCCATAGTCTCTCATGATTCATCTCGCTGATTTCTCCCCCTTCGGATTAATTAATACAATATCCAGCCAAGGGTTTTCACTCTAGGATTGTATATCACTTCTAGACTTGCAAGTCTATCCTGTGCAGTCTGGGCATTCCTAGAATAACAACTAACTCCTCAGAGATGAACAGGATTAAGAATTCTGTAGTACAGGGGCACCTGGGTGGCTCAGTGGGTTAAAGCCTCTGCCTTTGGCTCAGGTCATGATCTCAGGGTCCTGGGATCGAGCCCCGCATTGGGCTCTCTGATCGGCAGGAAGCCTGCTTCCTCCTCTCTCTGCCTGTCTCTGCCTACTTGCGATCTCTGTCTGTCAAGTAAATAAATAAAATCTTTAAAAAAAAAAAAAAGAATTCTGTAGTATAGTTCCCATTCAACCATTTGAGAAACTAAGAGAGATGTTAAATAACCAGGCTAGGTCCATAAACAAGTAATTTTTTTTAATCAAAAGAATTTAGGCCTTGTCTTTCTACTTTTCCACTGTGCTACCCATCCTTTAGCAGCTGAAGAGATCACTTAAAAACACAATAGCTTCTGTTACCAAGAACATTTAATCTCTCATAACCCCCTTTCAAATAAGTTCCCTGAAATCTGTATCAGAACTCTAGTAGCTCAAGGTAAAACACGGAAGTTACTAAATAATACAGTCCTGCAAATTTTACTCACATTATTTTTTATGTTCCCATGGTGTAAAAATCAGTTTCATATAAATAATATCATTTTAAGACTTAGAACATATTTCTCCTAAAATGTCTTTTATAGATATTTTTAAAAGCTTTTATTATTCTCTGCATTATTCTCTATAATTCATGTGTTTTTCCAGAGTTTTATATGATATATGTATTTCATAATTTAAAAATATTTTTGGAAAAAATTATAGAACAATTTATTAAATTCCCACTATGTGCCACAACCCTAATCAAACAATGAATTTGACAAGTTCTCTGAGCTCCTTCAACTGGCAAATACAATAAATAAGTAAAGAAATAATTTGATAAGTACTAAAAAGAAAATAAATAGAAATTTAGTATGAAAGAATGGCAGAGGAACTAACATAGAGTGTTCAGAAGAGAGTATTTGTGCTGAAAACTAAAGAATGGGTTCCAGATGAGATTCCTAGACAAAAAAAAAAAAAAAACCTAGAGCAAAAGCACCTGGCCAGAGATGGGCTTGGCTTATGCTAGTATAGGAAGAAGCCCCATGTAACTGAGTAAGTAGAAAGAGGGAAAGACAGATGAGGGGAAGAGGAGGAGAAAGGGAAGAAACTGGTGAAGTAGGTGAAGGCCAAATCATTTAGGGGCTCATGCGCCATAAATTGGAACTTGGATTTTATTCTAGGGAGGGGAAGTTACTGAATGTTTTTACATAAAGAAATGACATAATCTTATTTACATTATTAAAAGGTCAGTACACCTGTTGTGAGAACGGGTTAAAAAGAAGCAAAGGCAGGAAGAAAGAGATCATTCAGGAGGCTTTGTGGTAATCCAGAGAAATAATAATGGTAGTGTGAACAAGGAGGTGCAAGGGAAAGATAGAAGAGCAGATGCATCAAGACAAATTTTAGAAACAGAGCAAATAGACATTGCAACTGAGTTATAAAAGATAAGAGAGAGGGAGATATGATATTCAACATACAGAAAAAAAAAAAGAAAGCCCTCAAAGATTTACTCAACTATCCACATTTCTGGTAATAAAATGGTCAAACAGATGACTGAGTATAAATTGAGATTTGAGGAAAAGCAACAAAACAATCCAAACCAAAAACACACAATTAAGACTAAGCAACAGATTCCCTGAATTGCTTAAATCCAGGTGTTATGTCTATAAATTAATATTATAAACTTACAAGCTTCATACAATTTTTGTTTCAACTTCTGAGACCAGATAACCTGAGTTAATATGACTCCAATTTCAGTTTTAACACATTCTACAAAGAGACAGGCAAATTAGGGCAAAAATTTTTCTCCAACAAAGGCAAAAAATCCTGAATATTTTCATCCTAAATGAAAGAGAGTTGTTTTACAAATAAGAGATTTTTAAATAAAACCTGCTTTCAGTTCCCCTTTATGATAAATAGATAATCATTTGGAACTTAACCTGAGATCTGATACAGACAAATTTAAATCTGAGCAAAAGCATATAGAAGAGAGCTCATAATGCAGTCATCATTTCCCCAACCCTTCCCACCCTAGCTGAGGCCAGGAAAGCCCTGTGCTAATAGACATTGAGACAGAGATGGTTAGAATCTTAGAATTTCTTAGGGGACACATGAGCACCCTTAACCTGGGAATTAAATAAATGTCCTAAACCAACTTGACTAAGAGAAGGGGTTCCAGCATACCACTGCATCCTTACCCCAGAGAACAGACCTTTTCCAATCAGGTCAGATTATTGATGTTAATTTTATTTTTCAAGCCATCTATCCAAATGGCCTTAACTACTATTTTTTCAGGTAGTTTTCTCCAGCAAACTTGATGGATTTGCCCATGAAATTGGTAGATAATGCCATTAGAGAGAATTAGGTTAAAATATAGCCAAAACATCATATAATTTTTAACTGACATCAAAAGTCCCACATTTTTCTTGCTCTAGAATCACATGACCAACAAGGCACCTGACTACAAGCAGCTGCATGAACAGGTGACTGTTCATGGAGTTCCTAAAGGCAATGCATTTATCCATTCATTCAAAAAATTACAGAAAGTATTCTAAATGCAAGGATCATCTGTAGCTCCAGTCACCTCCATGACACTGCTGCCAGACATAACAATAACCTCAGCCTACCCTTATAAAGGCATTTGTCAAGATGAGAGCTAACCCCATATATTTAGTTTAAGAGGAGATAAAAAGAATTACACATAATAATGTGCATTCTGTTCTACTACCTGGGATAAGCTAAATGCAATAGGGATTTTTAATCTATTTTGTTCACTGCTATACCCCAGTATCTAGAAAAAATACCTCACAAACAGTAAACATCCAATAAATATTGAATTCATAATGAATAAATAAACTAATCTCAGTTTCTTCTTTGGACAAAGAAAATGAAACCTCCCCACTGTTCCAGGAATATTCAGTAATTATGGGTTCTTTCATAGCTCCCAGATACATAAAAATCTCCAGCACCCTCAACATCTCCAGCACCATCACTGGCTTCATCCTTCTGGGATTCCCTTGCCCCAGAGAAGGGCAGATCCTCCTCTTTCTGCTCTTCACCCTTCTCTACCTCCTGACCCTCATGGGCAATGGGTCTATCATCTGTGCTGTGTACTGGGATCAGAGACTCCACACTCCCATGTACATCTTGCTCGCCAACTTCTCCTTCCTAGAGATCTGCTACATCACCTCCACTGTCCCCAACATGTTGGCCAACTTCCTCTCTGACACCAAGGTCATCTCCTTCTCTGGGTGCTTTCTCCAGTTCTACTTTTTCTTCTCCTTGGGATCTACAGAATGCTTTTTCTTGGCTATTATGGCATTTGATCGGTACCTTGCCATCTGCCGGCCTCTACACTATCCAACCATTATGACAAGACATCTCTGTACCAATATGGTGGTCTCCTGCTGGATACTTGGTTTCCTCTGGTTCCCAGTCCCTATCATTGTTATTTCCCAGATGTCCTTCTGTGGGTCCAGGATCATTGACCACTTCCTGTGTGATCCAGGTCCCCTGCTGGCCCTCACCTGTGCCAGGGCCCCAATAATGGAGTTCTTTTGGATGATTTTAAGTTCTTTGCTTTTATTTATTCCTTTCCTCTGCATCATAGTATCCTATACTCTGGTCCTGAGAGCTGTGTTGAGGGTCCCTTCAGCAGCTGGACGAAGAAAAGCTTTCTCTACCTGTGGGTCCCATCTGGCTGTGGTTTCATTGTTCTATGGCTCAGTGATGGTCATGTATCTGAGTCCAACATCTGAACATGAATCTGGGATGCAGAAGCTTGTGACCCTGTTTTATTCTGTAGGAACCCCACTCATTAATCCTGTCATCTACAGTCTGAGGAACAAAGATATGAAATATGCCCTGCAGAAATTTCTAGGAATATAAAAATTTTTACTTTGGTAAAAAAAATTTTTTGAGTAACTAGCCTACCTTCATATTTCTTCAGGTGAAAAATATTAATAACCAATACTACTCTGAGAATTGTTCATCCTATTATTGAACTTATTCATTGTGGCTGTTCGTACTTTTCCTAGAATCATTAGAGCAAGAAAGGACTCAGAGATATTATCCAATTCCCTCATTTTATAGATGAGGAAGCTGGAGAATGGAAATTTTGAGGGACCTGCTCTGGTCATAACTTTATAATGCACAGAATTTTTTATTATTTTTTAAAGAGCTGCTCTTTCTACTCATAAAGTAGACAAAGAAAGAAATACATGATAAACTATAAGAAAATATGTTTGCCATTCAGATATGCAGCCATCAAATAGTCTTTCATCTGAGCAGGGAGAAATATGTATATTACTGAAAGAAATGTAAACTGGTAACTTCTACTTAGAACAAACCACAAACAATTTAACAAACTTTAAAATGCATGCTATCCATTAACCCAGCAATTACACTCATTCCTAAATACATAATCCACACATAAAGCATGCATATGTGAAAATATGCATGCAGAAGAATATTCATTGTTGCAATGTTGTAATAGCAAATTACTAGAAACCACTTAAACGCCCATTTATTGAGACCTGTTTAGGTAACTTATAATGTGCCCATGCATAAAATATGAAGGAGGCAGAATCTAAGAGTCCACAGACATCATTTCATTAAGACTTCTTAGTTCTGGAGAGAGCAAATGGGAATTACTTTGTCATCTGAGAATCTGTGGGAGGAAATAAACTGCATTAAAGTTATAACCAGACTCTTTTCAGAACTATTATATTTATATTCTTTATTGCTTACTCATTCATTAAAAACATTTAATGAAGGATGCCTGGGTGGCTCAGTTGGTTAATCATCTGACTCTTGATTTTGGCTCAGGTCATGATCTTGGGGTCATGGGATCAAACCTTGTGTGAGGCTCTGAACTCAGCTGGGACTCTGCTTCTCTCCATCTGCCCCTCCTCCCACTCACACACCCTCTCAAAAACAAATAAATTAATCTTTAAAAAAATTAATGAACTACATCAATGTATAAAAGAAAGTCCCTGCATTTGTGAAATTTACAATCTAGTGAGGGAGACCAATAATAATCAGATAAACAAATAAATCTGTAATTCCAGTTAGTCATAGTAGTATAACAAAGAATGAGGGAGAAAAGAAATTTTGTAATCATGTGTGGTGATTTTAATTACACTTATCATGGTGATGATTTTCCAATGTGTACATATATCAAATCTTTACATTGTATAGCTGAAACATAACCTTGTATGTCAACTATCTCTCAGTAAAATATGAATATATGAGTATAGAAAATGTTAGGAAGTGAAATGTCATTCCCTACTACAACACTAAAAAGAGGTAGTAGAGTCTTGTTGCAACACCTAGCTTGATGTAAATGGGATGACAGAAATGACAACCCTAAGTCATTCCATTCACATTCACTAACTGTCGGCCTTTCTACATTTCAAAGATACATGAACATTTTAACACGTCCAAAATACTAACACTCTGACTCCTCTCACCCTGAGGAGTTTCAGATCCTCCTTTTTGTGCTCTTCCCTATTGTCCACTATGAGCACTACAGCCCACAAGCTCCATTGTATATGGCTTCCTGCTAAATAAAGCTAATGGGAGACACCATCAGGAGATCAGAGGGAAGAAAGAGAGAGAAGTTAGCTTCAAAACAGCCCATAGACCCAGGAAAATGGATCCCATTACTCCTGTGCTTTAGAGTGCCCCAGTCTGCTCACTTTGTTTCCTAACAGTAAGATGACTGACTATGTGACCAATAAAATTTCCCACAGAGGGCCTCACCCTCTCCTTTTCTAAATCAAGCTCTGAGTACTCAGGTCTCTGGAATTCCCTTCTCTAATGGCCCCAAGCCTACTTCCCTGGCCTGTGTGAACCTTTTCCCTTAGTCTCTCTTCTGAATGGCAGTCTGTGTGTATATCCCTAGATCATAGAGGTGACAACAGGGTTATTTGAAGAGGTATGGACAGAGCCCTGGATATACAAGCCAGGTGTCCTCCTATGTGAGTATATGAGGGCCTCTCACATTGTCGTACTGATTCAGGGGTAGGAGGAGAAAGGAGTGAGCCACAAGAGAAAGGGCCTGGAGTAAGCGGTCAGCTCTCTCTGCGCCACAGTTCTGCATGAAACTCCCAGGAATCTCAGAATTCTACTTCTGAACCTGGTTTTCTAAATCCATACAAAGTACACATGAAAATGTAGAAGGATAGGACGTATTTTACAGAACACTGTTAGTTTGATTTTTATCTTTTAAATATTTAGACATATTGCATATGGGAGTCCACTTGTATTTTTGCCCTGGGCCCTATGAATGTTATGGCTCAACCTGGATGGTATATATCTTCTGTGTTCACTACTTGGTTCTAGCAATGGCTGCATCTCTCTAGGAATACAGGTTCTCTCAGATGATACCCACTTTACCGTTCTCACTCTTATGGGGCTCCTGTAACACTATTTCCACTTCTGACCTTGTGAGGTCTTGGGTAACAATAGTTTCATTGTGTTCCTAGGCTCTGAGTGGCTCAATATCCATTCTGGATTATCTTAACTCTGTCTGTGCCTCTATAAAAATTCTCTTCATTAGGCTCTCTTCAATTGTGTTCCCTGAATGAACTATTCTCACCAAAATACTAACCAATAGGATCCAACATTACATTAAAAGAATCATTCACCATGACCAAGAGGGATTTATTCCTGGGTTACAAGTTTGGTTCAACATCCACAAACCAGTCAATGTGATATAATACATTAAAAAAAGAAAGAACAAGAACTATATGATACTCTCAATAGATGCTGAAAAAGCATTTGACAAAGTACAGCATCCTCCCTTGATCAAAACTCTTCACAGTGCAGGAATGGAGGGTACATACCTCAGTATCATCAAAGCCATCTATGAAAACCCCACAGCAAATATCATTCTCAATGGGGAAAAACTGAGAGCTTTTCTGCTAAGGTCAGGAACATGGCAGGGATGTCCACTATCACCACTGCTATTCAACATAGTACTAGAAGTCCTAGCCTCAGCAATCAGACAACAAAAAGAAATTAAAGGCATCTGAATCAGCAAAGAAAAAGTCAAACTCTCACTCTTTGCAGATGATATGATACTTTATGTGGAAAACCCAAAAGACTCCACCCAAAAAATTCTAGAACTCATACAGGAATTCAGGAAAGTGTCAGGGTATAAAATCAATGCACAGAAATCAGTTGCATTCCTATACACCAACAGCAAGACAGAAGAAAGAGAAATTAAGGAGTCAACCCCATGTAAAATTACACCCAAAACCATAAGACACCTAGGAATAAACCTAACCAAAGAGGCAAAGAATCTGTAGTCAGAAAACTATAGAATACTCATGAAAGAAATTGAGGAAGACAAAAAGAAATGGAAAAATGTTCCATGCTCATGACTGGAAGAACAAATATTGTGAAAATGTCTATGCTACCTAAAGCAATATACACATTTAATGCAATCCCTATCAAAATACCATCAATTTTTTTCAAAGAAATGGAACAAATAATCCTAAAATTTACATGGAACCAGAAAAAAACCCCAATAGCCAGAGGAATGTTGAAAAAAGAAAGTGGTGGTGGTGGGCATAATGGAGGGCACATATTCCCTAGAGCACTGGGTGTGATCTATAAACAATGAATTTTGGGACACTGACAAAAAAATAAAACAAAATTTAAAAAACAAATAAATAGACAAAGAAATAGAAAGCAAGCAAGCCAACCAAAGTTGGTGGCATCACTTCAAGCTCTATTACAAAGCTGTAATCATCAAGTAATGTAATCATGTGATGGTACTGGCACAAAAACAGACACATAGATGAATGGAACAGAATAGAGAGCCCAGAAATAGACTATCAACTCTATGGCCAACTAATCTTCAAAAGAACAGGAAAGAATGTCCAATGGGAAAAAAACAGTCCCTTCAACAAATGGTGTTGGGAAAATTGGACAGCCACATGCAGAAGAATGAAACTGGACCATTTCCTTACACCACACACAAAAATAGACTCAAAATGGATGAAAGACCTCAATGTCAGACAGGAATCCATCAAAATCCTGGAGGAGGGGGACGCCTGAGTGGCTCAGTGGGTTAAACCCTCTGCTTTCAGCTCAGGTCATGATCCCAGGGCCCTGGGATCAAGCCCCGCATCAGGCTGTCTCTCAGCAGGGAGCCTGCTTCCTCCTCTCTCTCTGCCTGCTTCTCTGCCTACTTGTGATCTTTGTCTGTCAAATAAGTAAATAAAATCTTTTTTTAAAAAATCCTGGAGGAGAAGACAGGCAGCAACCTCTTCAACTTCACCCACAGCAACCTCTTCTAGAACCATAACCAAAGGTGAGAGAAGGAAGGGCAAAAATGAACTACTGGGACTTCATCAAGATCAAAAGCTTTTGCACAGCAAAGGAAATAGTTAACAAAACCAAGACACAACTGACAGAATGGGAGAAGATATTCACAAATGACATATCAGATAAAGGGCTAGTATCCAAAATCTATAAATAACTTATCAAACTCAACACCCAAAGAACAAATAATCCAATGAAGAAATGGGCAAAAGACATGAACAGACATTTTTGCAAAGAAGACATGCAGATGGCCAACAGACACATGAAAAAGTACTCCACATCACTCAGCATCAGGGAAATACAAATCAAAACCACAATGAGATACCACCTCACACCAATCAGAATGGCTAAAATTAACAAGTCAGGAAATGACAGATGCTGGTGTGGATACAGAGAAAGGGGAACCCTTCTACACTGTTGGTGGGAATGTAAGCTGGTGAAGCAATTCTGGAAAATAGCATGGAGGTTCCTCAAAAAGTTGGTAATAGAGCTACCCTATGACCCAGCAATCACACTACTGGGTATTTACTTTAAAATATTGGGTATTGTACCCTAAAGAACAAATGTAGTGATCTAAAGGGGCACGTGCACCCAAATGTTTACAGCAGCAATGTCCACAAACTATGGAAAGAACCTAGATGTCCATCAACAGATGGATGGATAAAGAAGATGTGGCATATATATATATACACACACAGATACACACACCCACAATGGAATACTATGCAGACATCAAAAGAAATGAAATTTTGCCATTTGCAACAATGTGGATGGAACTAGAGGGTATTATGCTGAGTGAAATAAGTCAATCAGAGAAAGACAACTATCTTATGTTTAGATGAGCAAAGTTGTTTCAAGTTTCAAACATCCAGTAAACATTTTTTTCCAAATAAACTCTTTGACAATTTAAATATTGTTAGATGGGTGCTATTCTTTATAATGGTTTCTTTAAGAGTATTACTAATTTTGTTTGGAAAGATGAATTATGAAAGTTTATGAAATAAAAACATCAATAATTTACCCTTAAAATTCATCTATAAATAGCGTATTCTCCATATTACTCACTCTACAATTTTTAGGAGAAAGAACAAAACATATCATGTGACACATATAACTTCTTTATGAGTATAAGAGGAAAGCAGGAGAAAAGAGTCAAAGAGGGAAATAAGACAATGGAAGTAGAGACTGGAGTTCGAGTGAAGTTTGAAGATGTCTTTGAAGATGGAAGAGGAAGCCATAAGCCAAATAATGCAGAAGACATCTGAAAGCTGAAAAAAAAAAAAGGCAAAGAAATCATTCTCCCTTACAGCCTCCATAAGGAACACTGTCCTGCTGACATCTTGATTTTAGTCCAGTGGACATATTTTGGACTCTATCTTCCAGAACCCTAAGGTAATACAGTTGCATGTTTTCAGCCACTAAATTTTTGGCATTTGCTGAAGCATCAATAAGAAACTGATACAATCAACTGGATAAGAACCTGAAATATTTGCATTATAGCAATATCTTGAAGGAACCTACATGTTGAGGAGGATGTGAACACATCTTCTGTTTTGACTGTGTAAGTGACTGCTTTGGAAAAGAAAGTTCAGCATGCTCTTCTCTCATTCAGTCCACAGATGAGAAAATAAACAATGAGACAGCACATCCCAATGTATAGCAAGCTTCAAAATTATAACAGTAAGTTTACAAAGTTGAAAGAAGACACATCTAATAAGCCTATGCATATAAGATCAACTTCTCTTTGGCAAAAAGACCAAGAACACCAAATGGGGAAAGGATAGTCTCCTTAATAAATGGTGTTGAGAAAACTGAATACTCACATGCAAAAGAATGAAGTTGGAACCATATCTTACATCATACACAAAAATAAACTCAAATGGATAAGCATAAGATCTAAAAACTGTAAAACTCTTAGAAGAAACCATAAGGGAAAAGCTTCTTAAACACAGAAAAGCCTCTGGTCTGCGCAATTATCTTTTGGATATGACACCAAAGCCCATGCAAGAAAAGCAAAAAGCAACAACTGGTATATCAAACTTAAAAGCTTCTGCACAGCAAAAGAAAGAATACACTAAATGAAAAGGGAACCTCCGAATAGCAAAGTGTTTGCAAACTTTATATTTGACAAGAGGTTAAAACCCAAAATATATAAAAAATTTCTACAACTCAAAAGCAAGAAAAAAAAATTCAATTTTGACCAAAGTTTACTGGTGTAAACTAAACTGAGTGGCCATGCTAGTTTAGTTTCATAATTATCATAAAAGAAGCAGAAAATTTGTTCAAAATCTAATATTTTTTTAAAGATTTTATTTACTTATTTATTTGACAGACAAAGATCACAAGTAGGCAGAAAGGCAGGCAGAGAGACGGGGAGAAGCAGGCTCTCTGCTGAAGAGAGAGCCTGATGCGGGGCTCAATCCCAGGACCCTGAGATCATGACCTGAGCCCAAGGCAGAGGCTTAACCCACTGAGCCACCCAGGAGCCCCTCAAAATCTAATCTTATCCAGCAATTAAGACCAATGAAAAGGAGATGACAGAATTAGGTAAAACAAAAATGTTTTGTTCTTTCTCCTAAAAACTTGTAGAGTGAGTAATATGGAGAATAAGCTATTAATAGATGAATTTTAAAGGTAAATTATTGATGTTTTTATTTCATAAACTTTCATAATTCAACTTTCCAAACAAAATTAGTAATACTCTTAAAGAAACCATTATAAAGAATAGCACCCATCTAACAATATTCAAATTGCCAAAAAGTTTATTTGGAAAAAAATGTTTACTGGTTGTTTGAAACTTAAAACAACTTTGCCCATCTAAACAGTTACAAATGGTGGTAGGGTCATAATGTGCCTGCCCCTATGTCTCTGCTGGTCTCCCCAGAAAAAATTCCTGAGAAGGATTCCAGTGCAAGCAATTCATTTGGGTAATGAATGGAACATTTACAGAAGAGTGAAACAAGGAAGTATTTCAGTAGAAAAGGTACATTGTCAAGCCAGCTACCACTGTGGGTAACTGGAGCTAATTCCTCTGGAGAATCCCAGAGCAGTCCCATAGACATCCCAGAGTTATTTCACTATAGGAGCAAGGGAGCTGGAATTTTGATATCCCAGCTCTCCTCTGTCCATAGTTGAGGGCTTCTAGGGAGTAAAGAGGTCATTAACTTCCAAGAACTTCTGGTGTGAAAGAAGAAGAACAGGCAGGCAAGGCAGGTTTCCCAGTCAGAAAACAAAATCAACAACAAAAAAAACCTTTGGGAAATAAATGTGGATGTTGGCAGGTACACTAATATGAACAAAGGAGGAAATATGGAGGGAATATACACATGGAACCAATGACCTCTGTTACACTGTACTAATACCACCTCCAAGAATTCTGTGAGAAAATATCTGGGCTGAGGGGATCAATGAGAGAAGATGCTAACAAAACACAAAACAAAACAAGGAAAGGAAGACAAAGAATACAAAGAGGGCACATCATAAATTAGCTCTCATTATCTGCATGAGTAAATTAATCTCCCTAGGTCCCTCACACCACAGGGCTTAACTTTCCCACTGCCAATCATTAATGCAGTGTTCTTGTCTACTTTTCGGAGGGTGAAATTATTCACTCCATGAAAATATATGACCTTCCACTGCATGCTAAGTAGCCTGATGTGGCCATGACAAAAAAAACATCTATAAGAAACAGTAAGGAAAAGTAAAATAACAACAGGAGTAATAATGTTGATGATGAATTGCAGGTGTTCTTGTTTGTCTGTTTTGAATCTTGTGTTGTGGATTGAGGGAAACATTAAAGCAGTTCAAACAAGGAAGCAAAATGAATTAATTAAGTCTTTAAGATGAAACTTCTTCCATAGTTGGAAACAGAAGGACAGAAAATGAGTTGTGCTAAAAGGCCGGCACTCCATCAGAAGTGAGGGAGGCATAGAACCCAGCTTCCAGATGCAACAAAATATCTATAAAGAAACCAGGTAGGAGCCAAGAAGATTAATTCCTGCTGCAACTGCACAGCCCTCTATGCCTGAGACCTCATCACACCTTCCCCCATCTCTCCTTTCTGGAAAGTCAGAAGAGGTTCTGTCCCTAAAACCCATGATTCATAGCACTCACTAGAGGCCCAGTGAGTAGCTTCCTGCATGCAGTCACCATACCCTGTTACTTAGATAGACTTTCCTTTGGGCAGCTGGCAGGTGCTCTGAGCTGGCAGGTGCTACAGACAGGTTTGGAGGTTGACTAGATCTCAGGTCATCCCTGAGAACTTTAGGGCTGGAAAAGGTAGTACTTTCTCTTCTACTAGAAAACAAAGGTGGAAGGCATCAGGGTCTCCAGAGAAGGCAGGCCCCCGGGGAAGAAAAGAGCTGGCACAGATCAGTCTCCTGACATAGTTCTCTTTTTAGAAGTGGAAAGGTAATCCTCATGGAGGAGGGCTCACTCCCTAGAGGCTCTGCTTATAATCCCTCCAACCTCCAGCAAATACAGAGATCACCCTATTTCTACACCTTCTCTCCTTGAGGGTTATTGTGGAAGAGACCCGCTCTCCTCTTCAGGAAGACCAGACACTGTAAGAGAATCTTCAGGTTTGGATTCCCCGTTTGTCCCCTTGAAAGCAATGACATAATGCTTAGAGGAGAAAATAAACATAAAAGCACTAGAAAAACTACCACCCCCTAAACAAGGCTCCCTTTCACTTTGCTTCAGGTACATATTATATAGTTAACAATTCCTAAGCATTTTTGTGTGAGGACCTAGGTAAGGCTCTTCCACAGGTTATCTCAGAGTCCCCAGCCCCTTGTTGAAAGTGTTACTCTGTATATTTTGCAGATGAACAGACTGGGAAATGGAATTACATAACTGACTTGACAAAGTTCATACAGTTGGTAAAATATGATTTGTAATTCAAACCCTAGGCTCCTTACTCCAAATACTTTGCTTTTCTACTAGGCTTAGCTACCAATCACTTCTCATAGATGAGAACACTGTTCCTATTTTCTTTTTTTTTTAAGACTTTATTTATTTATTTGATAGACAGAGATCACAAGTAGGCAGAGAGGCAGAGAGAGAGAGGAGGAAGCAGGTTGTCCGCAAAGCAGAGAGCCCGATTCGGGGCTCGATCCCACAACCCTGGGATCACGACCCGAGCCCTAGGCAGCGGCCCCAACCCGCTGAGCCACCCAGGTGCCCCCACTGTTCCTATTTTCAAGTGCTTTGCAGAAATGAGACAGGTGTGATAATCTGTCCAAATGAAGTAAAAGGATGTGCTGTTAGGAGAGCAGGCCAATAATACTTCCATATCATCATGTCTTCTCAGACCTGCCTTAGAAAAAAAGTGAAATATCAGAGAAATATCTTTCTCTTATCTGACACCTCAGGACCTGGCTGTCCTAGATTGGGTCTACCCAACCTTTCCAAGGTATAATGAAGGTGAGAGTGTAGTTTATTTTGTAACTTCTTAGTTAACTCAGTCTATGCATCCTGAATACCTACCACACCTCTGACAGCACTGTATCCATGTATGCACTACATCTACACAGCCCTTTCTAAAACTGAGTCTGCACAATCTTCCTGCCATTGTAAAAAGGCCCACACCAGGTAAACTCTGCCACTCTCTGTACAGAGAGGCCAACTAATAAAAGGTGAGTAAGAATGCAGTTTTGTTAGAAATATCGTTTTTTCACCCACTGTCAATTTAGTTAGGTCAAGCATGAAATCGTGATGGCACACAGAGAATCATTTTTCACACCTTTCTTGTTTTCTAGGGCAGCTCTGTCAGACTCTCAACATGGGAGAATTGCCCTGAAAGATAGTTGGCCTGGATCTTTTGGTTTTCATGTATAAGCAACAATCTATCCAAGTGATGTTTTATCTGAGACATAAATGTGACTAAAATATCGCCTGCAGATCTATAAAGTCTCCAGAGCATGTGTACTTTTTCTGTACTTGGAATGAGAGTAAGTACTTTATAATTAAAAGTGATAAAAATCATATGCTGCTACTCCCTTTTCATATAAAGAAATCAAAGCTTATAAAGATTAAAAAAGAAAACAAAACAAAAACATCCACTAGAGCCACTGAGCAACTCCATCATGGCATTGAATCTGGAATTTCCATCCCACTCTTTCCTACTTCAACACCCAAAAGCTGTGGGACCACAACTACCTTTAGCAGTCAGACAGGAAACCTCTGGATTTGGGTGCAACATGTCCTACTATCCAGAACATTCCATCTTGCATTGCTTCCTTTGAATGGAATTCCTCTCAAGTATGGGCCAATGCTCTGTAGTCCCAGGTCATTTGGAGTCTTTCTTCTACATTTCATTTCCTAAAATTTCATCTCACAAGATTTTTGAAGTTCAAATGAAGTAATTCATAAATATTTATGTATCTATCACCTAGCTATATTCTCTGTAACAATGTAGATAATTTCTTTGACAAATATTTACAAAATACTATTTTCTTCAGACTTTGCTGGGCACTGGGGATAAAGAGTGAACTTGAAGGACAAAAACAAAGAGCCTGAGTCAGGAAAGTATTCACTTCTAGAAACTAGAAGGTGGCCAATGTATTTCTGAACTATCATGTATGCATATACATGTATGCATGTGTGTGCAGAGACAGAGAGATAAGGGCAAATCCTGATAGCTTTTTTAAATAATTTTTGTAATTTAACAGAAAGCTGTGCTAACAGATCTGCTCAGCAGAACAGGTAGATTCCAACAGCTGTCCCTCTTTTTCTTAAAAGGTCATTATTGTTGGACCAAGTTGCCATCATTCTAGTCAAATGGATGGTCCCTGCCTTCCTGCTTATAAATACAAAAGAGCAGGAGTCAGTAAACTATAACCAATGGGACAAATCTGGCCTGCTGTCTGTTTTTGTATGGCCAATGGACTAATAATTCTTACATTTTTAACCTAAATGTTAAAATCAATATGCAAGAATAACATTCTGTGACACATGCAAGTTACATGAAATTCAAATTTCAGTGGACATAAATAACATTTTATTGGAATACAGCCATGTGCATTCAATTAGATAATGTCTGTAGCTGCTTTCACACAACAGCAAAGGTGAGTAGTTGTGACAGACTATGTGGCCTGCAAGCCAAAAATTTTTTTAAGATTTTTATTTATTTGGGAGAGAGGAAGAGCACAGAGGAAGAGTGAGAGCAAGAAGACTCCCTGCTAAGTAGAGAGTTGGACGTGGGGCTTGATCCCAGGACTCTGGGATCATGACCTGAGCCTAAGGCAGACATTTAACTGACTGAGCCACCCAGATGCCCCTACAAGCTAAAAGTTCTAAGACAAAATTTGCTGGCCCTTGGTGTAAAGCATTACAGAAATGGGTCTGTCTCTATTGAAATGCTGGCTAGTGTGAGTATAATTCAAATATGTACACCTCCCAGTGATCTCAGCACACAGAAGTGCACATTCTGCAACCCCTCTGCTTGTTGAACCCTATTTTATATCTGAAGTCCTTATGTGTTCACCTCCTTTGCACAACAGTGTATGTTGGGGGAGGGGGCATGTGGGTACGAAAGACAAAGTATGTATGTGTGTGTGTGTTTGATTAACAGAATCATAAGATGAAGTTAGAGATATTGGGTTGAATCAAGACCCTGGTGTGGAGATTTTATTTACTTTGAGTGCTTTGGGAAGTTAATTGAAATCTGCATGCAAGAACAAGACTGATCTGATTTTCCTTTTTTAAAGAGTCACTCTGGCTGTGGCATGGATAACAGGTTGTAGAGGGGAAGGGTGGAAGCAGGAAGCAGTCAGAACAGCATCACAGTGGTTCAGCGGAGAAAAGATGACAGCTTAAGCTACAGAGAAGTAGGTGGACCAGAGACTTATTTTGGAGACAAATGAACAGAAATTGTTGATGAATGAGATGTGAGGGTAAGAGAAAGGGAAGAAATACCACACTGAAATAAGTTCTACAGCTGGCAGGGGGGAGGGGGAGCAGGATTCTTAAACATTTAATCCAAGGGCCAATTATTAGATTGTTGAGCAGATGTTTACTCCTAAAATGGAATTTCACAAATACCAGCAAAATAAGCCTGGTCAAAAATACTAAACATTATTAGTAATCCTTGTTTCTAATTGTTCATAATTAAGTTACCTTCCTCTGAATTAGCACTAGACTTATAAACTTAATCTTTTTTTTAGAATCCATCAAGGACTTTACACAGAGCAGAATCTTTCCCATGTCCCTGTTTTAATTCTTTAGCAATCAGCAGGCTCACGTGACTCCAACGTAACTTTGAAAACACTGCAGGGCATGCTGCAAAAAAAGGCTAAATGCTTAACATCCTTCATCATGAGCGAAGCTGGTACAGAGTGATTTTCAAAAAATATTACACTCTTCTGTTGTCTGCTTCCAACTACCCTTTTTAAAAGATAAATGTGTGGTCTCAGAAATTTATTAGGCCCCTATACAAATGAGTTTAAAAGTAGAAAAGGAAAAGACATCTAGGAAATGGAAGTTCATAGTGCAGATACCAAAAGAATCTAGCTCACTTTTCCTCCACCAAGACCAGAGTCCATTAAACCCTGTTCCAGTTTATACATGCTAAATAGAGTCGGGCAAATATGTGGAGATTTTATCAGCCCCAAGAATCCCCCACGCTATCAGAATCAGGGGATCCTTAGTTTCAAATGACCCAGAAAGGGTTTTTAAAGAATATTATTGTGTTGTAACTGTTCCAGTCTTACCCTGCCTTACCCCCTTTACACAACTGTTCTTCCTCCAGTGCAACTCTCTAAGCCCCCAAACCTAGTACTTGAGATGGAGTATCAGCTGGTTGCTGTCACCTTTTGTTCTTGGTCCTACAGTTTTCTCAGAACTTGATTACTCACAATAAGAAATTATTAGACTCCCTGGGTCCCTGTGCCAATTTTCAAAAAGCAAAATACAGACTTAACATAAAATGAGGGGTGGGGGACACAGATTTTCTGTTGTTTATTTATACATTTATTTACATAGGTTTCTAATTGATTCCAAGGCCTGAGTACATAATTGCTTAACAAAGTTATTCTAACTCATTTAGAACAAAAGAAAAGCATTGTATGTAATATTCAACCTTTAAAAGCTACTCTGCCTTGAGATAATCCTAAGGAGTTACTGAGGGATGGAGTAAACTTTTAGCTTTGCATCCCCTACAAATCCACCACTATTTAGAATTCCATATTATTAATAATATCCACAGTATATATTGTTGGAATAGAATTATATCTATAACTATAAACTAGGCAAATTCATATCTCTTTTTTAGGTAAGCACAGACCTGTTTCTACATGGCTCATTAATAATTCTCTCACCTTGGTCAACCATAGATGGCTACAATTGCTGTTTTAACACAACAGAAACTAAGGCTAGTTCCCTCCAGGTGGCTTGACTGTTTTACACATAAAATTGGTGTGCAATATTATCAAATTAAGGTAATCATTTAGTTTTAAATAAGGCCAATTTCAAAAATCATGTAAAAGAAGTCATTCAAAAAAGTTCCAAGTTTGTGTTACATAATAAAGAGTTTGACACAATTTCTGCCACAACTGCAATGATATCACCACTTCTGAAAATGGAAAAAAACACTTTTGTGAGAATAGGTAGGTAGATAGACGGAAACTCTATTAAATATAAGGTCTAATATAATCTTAAAACACCTCTACAACACTCTCCTTCAAGACCTTATCAATTCTAACCAGTTATCTTGAGTCCACGGTGAAAATGTCAATGAGAATAAAAAGTAACCCAGGTCAATATTTCATTTTCAAAGAAAAAAAGTAACTATAAACATATAGCTCTCTATTTTCTTTCCCAAGATATTTTAAATATACTCTGGGTCCCCATCTGTCTTTACACTGTCATTCAATAATTTGATGGTCTTTTTACAGTTCCCAGACACATGATAATCTCCAACACCTCCAGCACCATCACTGGCTTCATCCTTCTGGGCTTCCCTTGCCCCAGGGAAGGGCAGATCCTCCTCTTTCTGCTCTTCTCTGTTGTCTACCTCCTGACCCTCATGGGCAATGGGTCTATCATCTGTGCTGTGTACTGGGATCAGAGACTCCATATTCCCATGTACATCTTGCTTGCCAACTTCTCCTTCCTAGAGATCTGCTATGTCACCTCCACTGTCCCCAACATGTTGGCCAACTTCCTCTCTGACACTAAGGTCATCTCCTTCTCTGGGTGCTTTCTCCAGTTCTACTTTTTCTTCTCCTTGGGATCTACAGAATGCTTTTTCTTGGCTATTATGGCATTTGATCGATATCTTGCCATTTGCCGACCTCTACACTATCCAACCATGATGACAAGAGGTCTCTGCACCAATCTTGTGGTCAATTGCTGGATACTTGGTTTCTTCTGGTTCTTGATTCCCATCATCATCATCTCCCAAATGTCCTTCTGTGGATCCAGGATCATTGACCACTTTTTGTGTGATCCAGGTCCTCTTCTAGCACTCATGTGCAAAAAAGCTCCTGTGATAGAGCTTGTCTTCTCCACTTTAAGTCCTCTGCCCCTTGTAATTCCCTTTCTCTTCATCACGGGGTCCTATGCTCTGGTCCTAAGAGCAGTACTGAAAGTCCCTTCAGCATCTGGGAAAAGAAAGGCTTTCTCCACCTGTGGGTCTCATCTGGCTGTGGTTTCACTGTTCTATGGCTCAGTACTTGTCATGTATGGAAGCCCAACATCTGAGCATGAAGCTGGAACACAAAAGATTGTGACTCTGTTTTATTCTGTTGTGACCCCATTTCTTAATCCTATGATATATAGTCTTAGGAACAAAGATATGAAAAATGCCCTGCAGAAACTTCTGGGAATATAAAAGTGTTAGTCAAAAAGGCTCTTGAGAAATTAGAGCCCAATATTACATTTAACTTATTTACAAAAATTGTATTTAACTTATTTTCAGGCTAAAAAAATTAGTTTCTTTTTTAATTTGAGTATAGTTGACACACAATATTAGTTTCAGGTATACAACTTAGCAATTTGACAAGCTTATACATCATGCTATCTATATTCACCAGTATATAGCTACCATCTGTCTCATTATATAGCTATTACATTATCATTGATTACATTCTTTATGCTCTGGTTTTTTATTTATGTGACTTAATGCATAATTGGAAACCTGTATGTCCCCTTCCTCTTCACCCATTTTACCCAACCCACACTGCTCCCCACTGGCAACCATTAGTTTGTTCTATATTTTTAAGTTTGGTTCTTCTTTTGTTTATTCATTTCTTTTAAGATTTTTTTTTAATTTATTTGTTAGAGAGAGAGAGAGAGCACGCGCACAGGCAGAGAGGCAGAGAGGCAGGCAGAGGCAGAGGGAGAAGCAGGCTCCCTGCCGAGCAAGGATCCCGATGTGGGACTCGATCCCAGGACGCTGGGATCATGACCTGAGCCAAAGGCAGCCGCTTAACCAACTGAACCACCCAGGCGTCCCTGTTTATTCATTTCTTAAATACCATTTAAAAGTGGAATCATGTGGCATTTTGTCTTTCTCTGACATATTTCACTTAGCAAAATTCCCCCTAGATCCATCCATGTTGTCTCAAAGGGCTAGCTCTCACCCTTTTCGGTGGCTGTGTAATATTCCATTGTGCCTATTTTCCTTATCCATTTGTCTGTGGCTGGTCACTGTGTTGCTTCCATGTCTTAGTTGTTGTAAATAATGCTGCAATAAACACAGGAATGTGCATATCTTTTTGAGTTAGTGTTTTTGTTTCCCCTGGTTAAATATCCAGTAGTGGAATTACTGGATCATATGGTATTTCTATTTTTAATTTTTTGAGGAACCTCCATACTCTTTTCCACAGTGGGTGCACCACTTTGCATTCCTTCCAACAGTGCATGAGGGATCCTTTTTCTTCACATCCTTGCCAACAATTCCTGTTTCTTGTGTTTTTTATTTTAGCCATCCTGACAGATGTGAGGTGATATCTCATTGTGGTTTTTGACTTACATTGTTCTTGATGATTAGAGATGTTGAAAATAAAAAAAAATTTTTAACTACTTTTTTCCAAGAATTATTCACCATAGTACTGACCAAAAACCTTAAGCATGTGTCTGTTGTTTATTTCTTCCTCTGGTTCTTGATCATTTGTCCTGTTTGTTACCATGCAATTTTTTAAATTGAAGCTAAATATTTTATTTCAAAACTTGTGAAGACAGCAGGTGTAGTAAATCAACTAAAGTTAAGTTTTCTTGTAGCAGTGGAGAAAGTAGAGGCAGATCATTTTGACTTTATTTAAGGACTATAATTTAAGTATAAAAATAGCCTAGGTTAGTTTTGCCTTTATTCCTCAAATGTGACTCATACTCCAAAAATAGTCCTCTGAGTCTCATATGTAAGCCTGGACCCTTTTCAGGGCCCCTCCACTTTAGTGCACCCTAGTTTCCTATTTCTGTACTCCTTGAACGCCATGCTCCTGAAAACTCTGCTCAGCTCTTCAGACTCCCAGTTTTGCTTTCTGCTAGATTTCTTGAAATCTCATCTTGCACATTAATGGACTAGAAATCAATAAATGCCTAAAAGGGATATTGCATCATATTTTGAGCCTCACTTCTCTGTGGTTCTCCTCTCTCCAGGATTTGTTGCTCAAACTCCAGCTTCTCTAGCAGCCAAAAACACCAAAGCCTTTATCTTCTCCTATCAGTGATACTACTGCTTTCTGCTGAGACTTTATTCTTCCTTTCTCCCATTCTTTCCCACATGTCTCCATATCCCCAAATTGTCCACACCCAGTGAACTGTCAAACATCCTCAGGAAAACAGCACTTAAAGTGAATGTAGAACTCCTTTCCCTGTCCTTCCCTTGTTGGAACTGTAACCCCTGAAGTCACCAGTGTTGACTGTTTTCCAGAGCCTTCAAATGATGGTGTTAGGTACTCTGTCCAGATTTTATGGTTACTTTTGGTGAAAAGGTTAGTTTAATACAAACTGCTTAGTCAGGACAAAACCATAAATTCTTTTCTATTACTTCTGGTGCATCTAAATTCCACGTGGTCTCAATTCCTTCACTTTCCTAAGATGACCCTATAGCAAAACCATGCAAAAATGCAGAGACAAATCAGAGAAAAGTGGATATAGGGACTGGCATAAACACAAGTTTGGGATACAGATTTGCTTTTCTTCTTATTGAAAGCAGCACCAGATTCCCAAGGAGAAGTCGGGCCAGGGTAGTCCTGCTTACATTAATATAAGCAGTAAAATCGGAGGGGGAGACAAACCATGAGAGACTGTGGACTCTGAGAGACAAACTGAGGGCTTGGGGAGAGGGAGTGAGCCCGGTGATGGGTATTGTGGAGGGCATGTATTGCATGGAGCACTGGGTGTGGTGCATAAGCAATGAGTTTTGGAACACTGAAAAAAATAAAATAAAATTTAAAAAAATAATAATAAATGAGCAATAATGCCAGAACCACAGAGAACAGATTTAGGCTTTTTTTCCCCTGTATAGGAGGCACTCAGCAATCAGTAAATACATTTACCCAGGATTTATATTCGTCACCTGGACTAGTTCTCCTTGAACTCCCTCCTAGGTCTTAAATGAAATGTCATCTTAATATTGAAATGTCTTTAGCAATTCAAAGACCTGGTCTGCAAATGAAGAAAATAAAGGTGGAAAATCAGGAGTGGCATGTTGATGTTTAATGGTAAAACACAAAAAATTCCTATCCACCACCCTTTTCACTAGCCCAAGTTGCTTTTTTGCTACAAACTAATACTGTACTTCTATCTCAGACATTTCAATTATTTTCCCGTCAATAATTTAGTAAGTCTCAATCATCTGGCAGTTAAACAATATTAGTTTCCTTAATATACACAAAACTCTATGAACAGTAGGAGAACAAAACAATATCCTAATAGGAAAATAAGCAAAAGGATATAGACAACATGTAGAAAATATTCTTAAACACATAGAAAGAGCACTAATTCACTCATAAAAATATACAAGTAGAATAAGCCTATAATGTTATCTCATTTTTAACCCACAGGAGTAACAAAGATGAAGCAGTTTGGTAACCACTATGTGGTTGAGGATAGTGAAATGACTTCCCTCACTCTTGTGGGAGAATAAATTTTACAAGATTTATACAGGAAAGTTAGGCAACTTTGATCAAAATTTAGAAGACATACACCCTGTAAGCCAGCAATCCAACTTCTAAGGTGCTCAGTGTACAGATATTCTCACACATATAGGAAATGATGAAAGTATAAGAATATTCATTCCAGTATTGCTATAATAGCAAAATGTTGAGAAAAATTGTCAGTTCCTATTAATAGAAGACTAGTTAAATAAGCTATGATTCAGTCATACAATGGAATATTGTCTTCAGTCTCATAGAATGTGAAGTAGTTTCATATGTAATATTATATATATCTCCAAGATATATTTTATCTTGGGACTTATTACTATTTCTGAAGGATAGCTGACATCCCAGATACACTGTTGAGTGAAGAACACATGTAATGTGTTACTCATGTAAATGTATAGACTATCTCCTGAAAGAGATCCTGAAACTGGTAACAGGGGTTGCTTCAGGGGAGGAGAATTTGGTGTCTAGGGAACAAGAGAGTGAAGGAGGTGTTTACTTCATAACTTCTTTTGAACTCTTTAAATTCTTTGGTATATGCCTGTGTTATTTATTTAAAAATAAGTTTAAAAAAAATTTATTATTAAATGTTATATATTATTTATTTAAAATGTATTTAATTCATGTAAAGAAAATATTTTTTTAATTTAAATAAATAAGAATACAGTTGTTTTTAAACAAAAAAATAACTTTCTAGAGGAATTTTCTAATAATTAGATCTAGAAAATCATTCCCCCAATATGGCCTCAACAACTCTAGGAGTCCATAGGAGCCTATTCATGTATTAAAAAGTAGGAGTTAGGTCCAAAGAACATCTTCACATTTTTTCGCTGACTTTTTGGCACTTCATAGAAAATTTGAGACCTGTTTTTTTCCTCTTGGAGCTTCTAAAAATATACTGTGACAAACTGTAACTACTGTATCATATTTATATTTAGACATCCTCCCTCCCATTGTTCAACTATATACTCTTGTTTTTGTTGTTGAGCACCTACAATACCAGATATTGAACCAGGAAATAAATTTGATACAAAAGTACATAGAAGACATTTTTTTTCCATCATAGGGCTCACAATGTCATAGTAAAGATGCATAATAAAATTGCAAGTGTTTTCTTTTTGTTAAACGGTACTAGTGCAATAATGGGGGAAAGACTAATACTATTAAAGATCATGAGGAGTAGCATGTGTGCAAACATGGATTTGTGTCATGTAAAAGAAGATTAAAGCATATCTAATCATAGGACATTTTCTTTTCACAAGTACACCTGAGGTTACAAAACAAAAGTGCTTCTAATAAAAGGTATCCATACTGGTAAGGAAGAAGATAAACTGTCACTATTTGCAGATGACATGATACAATGCATTGAAAACCCTAAAGACTCCACCAAAAAATTATTAGAATAAGTGAATTCAGTAAATTTTCAGAACACAGGACACTGAGAAACCAATTGTGTTTCTCTATACTAATAATGAAGTAATAGAAATATTAAGAAAATAATCCCACTTACAGTGACACCAAAAGGAACAAAATACCTAGAATTAAACATCACTAAGGAGGTGAAAGACCTGTACTTTAAAAATTATAAAACATTCATGAAAGAAATTGAAGATGACACAAATAAATGGAAAGATAGGGGCACCTAGGTGGCTCAGTTAGTTAGGCATCTGCCTTTGGCTCAGGTCATGATCCCAGGGTCCAGGGATCAAGTCCCACATCAGGCTCCCTTCTTGGTGGGGAGACTGCTTCTCCCTCTGTCTGCTGCTCCCCTGCTTGTGCGCTCTCTCTCTCTCTCTCTCTCTGACAAATAAATAAAAATTGAAATTTTTTTAAAATAAATAAACAAAATAAATGGATAGATATTCCATCCTCATGTTTTGGAAGAGCTGATATTGTTAAAATGTCCATACTACCCAAAGCAATCTATAGATTCAATCCCTATCAAAATACCAACAGCATTTTTCACAGAACTAGAAAAAATAATCCTGAAGTTTGTATGGAATCACAAAAAGAGTCCAAATAGTAAAAGCAATCCTAAGAAGGAAAAACAAAGCTGGAAGTATCACAATTCCTGACTTCAAGATAGAGCATAAAGCTGTAGTAATCAAAACGTTATGGTCCTGGGGGAGAAAGCAAGATGGCGAAGGAGGAAATATCATTAGGTCCCAGGAGTTCAGCTAGATAGTTACCAAACCATTCCAAACAGCTACAAACCTAAAAGGAGATAGAAGAGAAGAGCAACAATTCTAGGAATGGAAAATTGACCACTTTCTGGAAGGTAGGACATGCAGAGAAGTGAATCTGAAGCTACGAGAAGGTAGACCATGAGGGGAGGGGCTGGCTAGTGGCAAGCAGTGGAGCTGCAGAGCACAAAATCAGAACTTTTAGAAGTTTGCTGCACTGAGGGATGTTGCTCCAGAGATAAGTGGGGGTAGAGTCCTCATGGGGACAGTGTGGTTGCAGGACCCATGGGGTCACAAAGACCAGGGGTGTCTGAGTGTGGCAGAGGCCCCAGGTATCAAAGCAGGGAAGCCGCTACAGAGACAGAGCCAAGGAGTGAGCTCTCAGCTTGGGGTTACCTTAAACCATGATCCAGGGCACAGTCGGACCACAGCTCTTCGAGAAGAGACCCCACAGGTGGCAGATCCGGGGAGACTCACCTTCTTCCTCCAGGAGAAGCAGCACATGAATGTGCAGCAGAATTCTGCTGGATTTGGAGATTTGAAACAAGACTGTGCACCAGAGATAGAAAGGCTCAGTCACAGGCCGGGTGAGCATGGAGGGTGGCTGGAGACCAGGATGGGAGGGATTGACTGCTATTCTCTGAGGGCACACTGAGAAGTGGGGTCCCAAGCTCTTGGCTTCTCCGGGCTGGAGATTGAGAGGCTGCCATCATCATTCCTGTCCCCCAAAGCTCTACGGAAAGCGTTCAGGGAACATAAGCTCCCGAGAGCAAGCCCAAGCAGATTACTTAGCCTGTCCCATGGAAAGGGCAGTGCAATTCCACCTCAGGCAAAGACATTTGAGAACCACTGCAACAGGACCTTCTCCCAGAAGATCAGCAAGAACATCAAGCCAAGACCAAGTTTACCTATCAACAAGAACTGCAGGAAAGCAACACATAGAATTCATGGCTTTTTTCCCATGACCCTTTAGCCTTGCAAAGTTAAATTTTTTGAACTTTATTTTGTTCTTATTCTATTTTTTTAACTTTTCCTCTTTCCTATTTTAATGTTTTTTAACCATTTTATCTTAAGAATACCTTTTAAAAAAATCTTTTAAAATTTTCATTGTTAATAGTCATATTTTATCCCTTCATTATATTTAACCTTATTTTTTGTATACATATAGGTTTTTTTTAAAAACATTGGGATAAAATTTCCTTTAACAGATCCAAATATACCCTAAATCTTGCACATGGCTGTGTTCTAGTCTCCAGCCTAATCAGTCTCTCCTTTTTTTCCCTTCTTTTTCCAACCAACTTATCAATTCCTTTTTTAAAATCTTTTTTTAATTTACATCTTTACAGTCATATTCCACCCCTTCATCATGTTTACCCTTGTTTGTGTGTGTGTGTGTGTGTGTGTGTGTGTGTATTTTTTCTTTCTTTAAAATGATGGGAGGTAGTTTCCTCTAAGAGACCAGAATACACCCAAAATCAAGTGGATGGCTCTCTTCTATTCAAGAGCCTAATATATTTTTTTTATTTTTATTTTCCCCCCTTTCTTTGCTCCCCAAATTCGGGTCCCCTTTGATTAGGTTAGCATATTATTTTTCTGGGGTCTTTGCCACCCTTTTAGTATTTTATTCTCCTGTTCATATATTCTTATCCAGATAAAATGACAAGGTGGAAGAACTCACCACAAAAAAAGAACAAGAAGCAGTGCCAATGGCTAGGGATATAATCAATACGGACATTGGTAATATGTCAGAACTAAAGTTCAGAATGATAATTATCAAGGTACTAGCTGGGCTCAAAAAAGGCATGGAAAATATTAGAGAAGACTTTTCTGTAATCGCTTTCTGAGGAAATGAAAGAACTAAAATCTAACCAAGTTGAAATCAAAAAAAGCTTTTAATGAGGTACAATCAAGAATGGAGTCTCTTACTGCTAGGAAAAATGAGGCAGAAGAGAGAACTAGTGATATAGAAGACCAAATGATTGAGAGTAAAAAAGCTGAGCAAAAGAGAGACAAACAACTACTGGACCATGAGGGGAGAATTTGAGAGATAAGTGATACCATAAAATGAACAATATTAGAATATTTGGGATCCCAGAAGAAGAAGGGGGGCGCAAAGGTATATTGAAACAAATTACAGTAGAAAATTTCCCTAACATGGCAAAGGGAACAAGCATCAAAATCTATAAGGCACAAAGAACCCCCTCAAATCAATAAAAATAGGTCCACAACCCATCATCTAATAGTAAAACTCACAGTCTTAGTGACAAGGAGAAAATCCTGAGAGCAGCTCAGGACAAAAAGTCTGTAACATAAAATGGTAGATATATTAGACTGGCAGCAGAATTATCCACAGAGACCTGGCAGACCAGAAGAAGCGGGCATGATATATTCAGAGCATTAAACGTGAAAAATATACAGCCGAGATTACTATATCCAACTAGGCTATAATTGAAAATAGAAGGAGAGAGAAAAAGCTTCCAGGACAAACAAAAATTAAAAGAGTTTGTAAACACCAAACCAGCTCTACAGGAAATATTGAAAAGGGTCCTCTAAGCAAAGAGAGAGCCTAAAAGTAGTACACCAGAAAGGACACCAGAGACAATATACAGTAATAGTCAATTTACAGGCAACACAATGACACTAAATTCATATCGTTCAATACTTACCCAGAATGTAAATGACCTAAATGCCCCAATCAAAAGAAACAGGGTATCAGAATGGATTAAAAAAAAAAAAAAAAAGAACCATCGATATGCTGTCTACAAAAAACTCATTTTAGGGACTGGGTGGCTGGGTGGCTCAGTTGGTTAAGCAGCTGCCTTCGGCTCAGGTCATGATCCCAGCATCCTGGAATCGAGTCCCACATCGGGCTCCTTGCTCGGCAGGAAGCCTGCTTCTCCCCTCTGCCTCTGCCTGCCACTGTGTCTGCCTGTGCTCGTTTGCTCTCTCTCCCTCTCTCTCTGACAAATAAATAAATAAATAAATACTCATTTTAGACCCAAAGACATCTCCAGATTTAAAGTGAGGGGGTGGAAAACCAGTTACCATGCTAATGGACATCAAAAGAAAGATGGGGTGGCAATCCTTATATTAGAGAAATTAGATTTTAAGCCAGAGACTATAATAAGAGATGAGGAAGGACACTATATCATATTCAAAGGGTCTGTCCAACAAGGAGATCTAGCTATTTTAAATATCTGTGCCCCTACCATAGGAGCAGCCAATTATATAAACCAATTAATAACAAAATCAATAAAGAAAGACATCAACAATAATACAATAATAGTAGGGGCACCTGGGTAGCTGAGTGGGTTAAAGCCTCTGCCTTTGGCTCAGGTCATGATCTCAGGGTCCTGGGATCGAGCCCTACATCAGGGTCTCTGCTCAGCAGGGAGCCTGCTTCCACCTCTCTCTGCCTGCCTCTCTACCTACTTGTGATCTCTGTCTGTCAAATAAACAAAATCTTTAAAAAAAATAAAATAATAGTAGCAGACTTTAACACCCCCTCACTGAAATGGACAGATCATCCAAACAAAAGATCAACAAGGAAATAAAGGCTTTAAATAACACACTTGACCAGATGGACATCACAGATATATTCAGAACATTCCATCCCAAAGCAATAGAATACACATTCTTCTCTAGTGCACATGGAGCATTCTCCAGAACAGATCATATGCTAGGTCACAAATCAGGTCTCAACCAGTACCAAAAGATTGGGATCCTTCCCTGAATATTTTCAGACCACAATGCTCTGAAGCTAGAACTCAATCACAGGAGGAAAGTTGGAAAGAACCCAAATACATGGAGACTAAAGAGCACCCTACTAAAGAATGAATAGGTCAACCAGGAAATTAAAGAAGAATTTAAAATATTCATGGAAACAAATGAAAATGAAAACACTACTGTTCAAAATCTTTGGGACACAGCAAAGGCAATCCTGAGAGGAAAGTATATAGCGATACAAGCCTTTCTCAAGATACAAGAAAGGTCTCAAGTACACAACCTAACCCTATACCTAAAGGACCTAGAGAAAGAAGAGCAAAGGAGGCCTAAACCCAGCAGGAGATGAGAAATCAATGAAATAGAAACCAAAATAAGAGTGGAACACATCAATGAAACTGGGAGCTGGTCCTTTGAAAGAATTAATAAGATTGATAAACCCCTGGCCAGCTTATCAAAAAGAAAGGACCAAATTAATAAAATCATGAATGAAAGAGGAGAGATCAGAACCAACACCAAGGAAATACAAACAATTATAAGAACATATTATGAGCAATTATGTGCCAGCAAATTTGACAATCTGGAAGAAATAGATGCATTCCTAGAGATATACAAACTACCAAAACTGAACCAGGAAGAAATAGAAAACCTGAAAAGACCCATAACTAGTAAGGAGATTGAAGCAGTCATCAAAAATCTCCCAACAAACAAGAGTCCAGGATCAGACAGCTTCCCAGGGGAATTCTACCAAACATTTAAAGAATTAATTCCTATTCTCCTGAAACTGTTCCAAAAAATAGAAATGGAAGGAAAATTTCCAAACTCATTTTATGAGGCCAGAATCACTTTGATCCCAAAACCAGACAAAGATCCCATCAAAAAAGAGAATTACAGACAATATCCTTGATGAACACAGATGCAAACCAAAATACTAGCCAATAGGCTTCAACACTTCATTAAAAAGATTATTCACCACAACCAAGTGGGATTTATCCCTGGGCTACAAGGGATAATCATTTGATCTGAAAATCATTTGATGTGATACAATACATTAAAAAAAGAAAGAACAAGAACCACATGATACTCTCGATAGATGCTGAAAAAGCATTTGACAAAGTACAGCATCCTTTCGTGATCAAAACTCTTCAAAGTGTAGGGATAGAGGGCACATACCTCAATATCATCAAAGTGATCTATGAAAAACCCACGGCAAATATCATTCTCAACGGAGAAAAACTGAGAGCTTTTCGGCTAAGGTCAGGAACACAGCAGGGATGTCCATTATCACCACTGCTATTCAACACAGTACTAGAAGTCCTAGCCTCAGTAATCAGACAACAAAAAGAAAGTAAAGGCATCCAAATCAGCAAAGAAGTCAAACTCTCACTCTTTGCAGATGATATGATACTTTACATGGGAAACTCAAATAACTCCACCCCAAAACTTCTAGAACTCATACAGGAATTCAGGAAAGTATCAGGATATAAAATCAATGCACAGAAATCAGTTGCATTCCTATACGCCAACAGCAAGACAGAAGAAAGAGAAATTAAGGAGTCAATCCCATTTACAATTGCACCCAAAACCATAAGACACCTAGAATAAACCTAACCAAAGATGCAAAGAATCTGTAGTCAGAAAACTACAGAATACTCATTAAAGAAATTGAGGAAGACACAAAGAAATGGAAAAAAACATTCCATGCTCATGGATTGGAAGAACAAATACTGTGAAAATGTCTATGCTACCTAAAGCAATCTATACATTTAATGCAATCCCTATCAAAATACCATCCATTTTTTTCCAAAGAAATGGGACAAATAATCCTAAAATTTATATGGAACCAGAAAAGATCCCCAATAGCAGAGGAATGTTGAAAAAAAAAAAGCCAAAGTTGGTGGCATCACAATTCCAGACTTCAAGGTCTATTAAAATGCTATAATTGTCAAGACAGTATGGTACTGGCACAATAACAGACACATAGATCAGTGAAACAGAATAGGGAGCCCAGAAATGAACCCTCAACTGTATGATCAGCTAATCTTTGACAAAGCAGGTAAGAATGTCCAATGGAAAAAAGACAGTCTCTTCAACAAATGGTGTTGGGAAAATTGGACAGCCACATGCAGAAAAATGAAACTGGACCATTTTCTTACACCGCACACAATAATAGACTCAAAATGGATGAAAGACCTCAATGTAAGACAGGAATCCATCAAAATCCTGGAGGAGAACACAGGCAGAAACCTCTTTGACCTCAGCCACAGCAACTTCTTCCTAGAAACATCACTAAAGGTAAGGGAAGCAAGGGCAAAAGTGAACTACTGGGATTTCATCAAGATAAAAAGCTTTTGCACAGCAAAGGAAACAGTCAACAAAACCAAAAGACAACTGGAACACTGGGAGAAGATATTCACAAATGACCTATCAGATAAAGGGCTAGTATCAAACATTTATAAAGAACTTATCAGGGGCAACTGGGTGGCTCAGTCATTAAGCATCTGCCTTGGCTTGGGTCTTGATCCCAGCATCCTGGGATCTAGCCCTGCATCAGGCTCCTTGCTCAGTGGGAAGCCTGCTTCTCTCTCTCCCATTCCCCCTGCTTCTGTTCTCTCTCTCACTGTGTTTCTCTCTGTCAAAAAAAAATAAATAAAATCTTTAAAAAGGAAAAAAAAAACTTAACAGACTCAACATCCAGAGAACAAATAATCCAATCAAGAAATGGGCAGAAGACATGAACATGAACAGATATTTCTGCAAAGAACACATCCAGATGGCCAACAGACACCTGAAAAAGTGCTCAATATCACTTGGCATCAGGGAAATACAAATCAAAACCACAATGAGATACCACCTCACACCAGCCAGAATGGCTAAAATGAACAAGTCAGGAAACGACAGATGCTGGCGAGGATGTGGAGAAAGGGGAACCCTCCTACACTGTTGGTGGGAATGCAAGCTGGTGCAACCACTCTGGAAAACAGCATGGAGGTTCCTCAAAAAGCTGGTAATAGAGCTACCCTATGACCCAGCAATCGCACTACTGGGTATTTACCCTAAAGATACAAATGTAGTGATCCAAAGGGGCACGTGCACCTGAATGCTTATAGCAGCAATGTCCACAACAGCCAAATTATGGAAAGAAACTAGATGTCCATCAACAGATGAATGGATAAAGCAGAGGTGGTATATATATACAATGGAATACTATGCAGCCATCAAAAGTAACAAAATCTTGCCATTTTCAATGATGTGGATGGAACTAGAGGGTATTATGCTGAGTGAAATAAGTCAATCAGAGTAAGACAATTATCATATGATCTCTCTGATATGAGGAATTTCAGAGACAGGGCAGGGGTTCATTGGGAATAGGGAGGGAAAAAATGAAACAAAATGGGATCGGGAGGGTGACAAACCATAAGAGGCTCTTAATCTCATGAAATAAACTTAGGGTTGCTTGGGGTAGTTAGCAGGTAGGGTTAGGGTGACTGGGTTATGGCCATTGGGGAACGCATGTGCTATGGTGAATTCTATGAAATGTGTAAGTCTGATGATTCACAGACCTATACCCCTGGGACAAATAATATATGTTAATTTTTAAAATGTGGATGGAACTAGCATGTATTATGTTAAAAAAAATAAGTCAGAGAAAGACAATTACCATATGATTTCACCCACATGTGGAATTTAAGAAAGAAAAAAGTACAGATGAACATCGGGGAAGGGGAAAAGAAAGAAGCAAACCATAAAAGACTCTTAATGACAGAGAACAAACTGAGGGTTGATGGAGGGAGGTGGGCAGACTCAAGTTCTAAATTGAGGATGGGCATTAAGGAGGGCAGTTGTGATAAGCACTGGGTGTTATATGTAAGTGATGAATCACTAAATTCTATTCATGAAACCAATATTACACTATCTGTTAACTAACTACAATTCAAATAAAAATTTTTTAAAGAAAGCAAAGCTAAAAAAAAGGAATCTATCTTATATGTAATAGAGTTTTAACTTGACAGAAAAAGACAAATAGCATATGATCTTTGCAGAATCTAAAAAAAAACGCATAAAAAATAAAAAGCAGAATCAGACCTATAAATACAGTGACTGGTGGTTACTAAAGGGGAGGGATGGGGCAAATGGGTGGATGATACAGTCTTCTAAGTATGGAATGAATAAGTCACAGAAATAAAAGTTACAGCATAGGGAATGTAGTCAGTGGTATTGTAATAGCATTGTAGTGTGACAGATGGCAGCTACACTTGTGACCATAGTTTCACATATAAAGTTATTGAATCATGTTGTATACCTGAAACTAGTATTATACTGTATGTTAACTAGCTAGAATTAAAGTAAAAAATTAAAAATTTTAAAAATAATTTTAAGAAAGAGTGGAAAATTACAAATACACTCCTGGGCTCTCAAACCATATCAATCATATTATGAGTATATAGACATTTACAAAATATTCTCATATCTAGCATCTCATCTCATTTTCATATCAGCCCTATGGAGTACACAAGGAAAAATTATGTGTCTAATATTTAAAATGTGAAATGAGCCCACTAAACTCTCACAGCTATAAGTGAAAACACTCAGGCTAGGACCAAGATTTTCTGTGTCCTAGTTTTCTTTTACCATCTTGTCTTTAGGTTCAACTCTGCTCCCATCCACAAAAAGTGCCCTGCTTTTATCCCAGGTCACCCCATTTCATATGATGCCTGAATAACCTTCTTCACCACTTCCCTGCCTCTCCCAGGCCTCTTTCAAAAGCCTGATGCTTAAATCCAATCCTGCTTGTGAGATACAATCATCTGTAATTCAGCTTCTAGTGCCAATTATCTCTACAAATATTCCTAACCCTCTCTCCAAGCCATGATCAAGTAATTCCTGATCCTACTGAAATCTCTTCCAAACTTAGATGCTATTTCATACACCCACTCTTAACCCAGACTTGATCACTTGATCCTCTACACAGTGGTTCTCAAACATCAGCATGCAACAGAAACACATGGCAAATTTGTTAAAACAGACTGCTTGGCCCATACCAAGTTTCTAAGTCAAAGAGGAGCCCTAGAACTTGCATTTTAACAACTGTTGAAGTCCCTGCTGGTACAGGGACTACATTCTTGAGATCCTGCTCTGTCCTTACACAACCTCACTCCTAAACCCAGTAGTGTTCTCTCCTGGAGTTCTTGTTATGATTGAATTCATCTATCCCTCAGATTCTCTGCCTTATCTTCTCCCAATACCAGTGTAAGAATTCTTACTTCCTACCTCTGAGCCACTTACAGTGCTAAACCTTCATTTTTTACTAATATTGCATCAGGTAAGTCAACAACATTACAAATCTATTTTTATAGAAGACTAAGTTTTTTAAACAAATGTGTTCAAGCTACACTTAAAATTGATAATGGAAATTCTTTTGTTGAAAATAACAAAAATTAAATAAATTATGTATAAACCGACAGTTTTTAGAATTGAAGTGCTTATAGTTTTTGCACCAAGATAAAACATGTATATCTTGGAAAGAGAGCTCACCCTCCCAGCCCCAAACCCACTGTACCTCACCTCCCCCATCTCATACACACACACACACACACACACACATTCACTCTCTCACTCTCTTTCTCTCTCTCTCCCATTAACCTGTCGCATTCACTCCTCTCCTCCTTCATCCCCCCAGGGAGATGGGGTCCTTAGAAGAAGGATAATTCCACCAAGAGGACAATTTTCTCTGCCTCTCTTGGGTGTTTATTCTGACCTCTGTGTCTTACTAATCAAACCACTAGGGGAAATATACAAAAATGTAGGCAGAATTAGATGCATGCCCAGAGATACATGAACACGTGCTTTCCAGTGAACATGCTGAATGGTGGATCCGATTCAGGAGGGACATATAAATTCTTTTTTTTTTTTAGGTTTTATTTATTTATTTATTTATTTATTTGACACTGAGAGAGAGATCACAAGCAGGCAGAGAGGCAGGCAGAGAGAGGGGGGAAGCAGACTCCCCCCCAAGCAGAGAGCCCAATGCGGGGCTCAATCCCAGAACCCTGAGATCATGACCTGAGCCGAAGGCAGAGGCTTTACCCACTGAGCCACTCAGGCACCCCACAAATTCTTAATAATGACTGGCATGAAAGATACATTTCATTTAGTTCAGAATACTAAAGGAAGGAAGTCTATGGGGCCACTGCTCTCCACTCATGAATGAGCCTTTTAGGTTATTAAATGAAGATACTCTTGTGGCTGAAGTTTCCCTCACATCATCCTCTTGGAGCCAGAAACGCCACCAGGTATGTAAGGAAAGTCTTCCCACATCAGTGCCTCATTGCTCCTATATACCCACTGCTGTCAGACTCTAAGAGCATGCTGGTTCTTTTGTAAATCCATCCTCCCTTTGTTCCTTTGTTCTTTACTAAGAACATGTTAGGTCCTGCAGTTCTCTTTTCCTAACACACTTCTGTGTGGGGTAATATATTCACATTAAGGACTCACTCTAGTATCACAGAGTTCCCACTATACAACTCATTTAGGGAACATAGGGTTCAAATCTCTTGGATGTTTTGGGGTGCCATTAAACCTTCAGTTAGAATGGACCCTGAGTCTTGTACCACTTTGTTTCTAATATTGGTCAGCAAAGTTTTGATTGACAAATATCCTTCATCAAGGGCAACTAAAGTAGGATGTTCTTATTTTTCAGAATTCTTAATAACAAGTGGGAAATGGAAACCAAGAGAGTCATAAGCAGACTCTCTTGTCCTTTTCATTTACCAAATTTATCAAATTACCAAATTCACAAATTAACCTTAAAAATATAAATATTTAAAGGGAAAAGAATCCCACACTACTCTGGGCAAGAGGCTTAAATCTCTCAAATGAGTGGCTGGGGTTATGAAGGAGGATCTGGCTTCCTTATCTGTTCATATAGAATGGACTCTCCATGTTCCCTGTTCCTCCTCACCCCTCCAACTGTTCGTTTGTTGTATCACTTAAGGTGAGTAGAAAGAAGTGGATTTAAGTTCACCCTTTGAGCTACTAATAGGTGTGCTTTAAGGTGGAGGAAGAAGAAGTAGATGCAGTAAAATTTCAAATAATCTGAGAAGTCTGTTTTTCTGATCCTATATTCCACAGGTAACTAAAATTTCACGGCAGCACAAATGTCAAAAGATCCTGGACATGATGAAATCAGACGACCAGGAAGGAGGTAAGACTTATGAGGTCTGGTTCCAAGTCAAAAATCACAAGCTGGATTTATATTTCTTTTCTTGGTGACAGAAACTTCCTGGCCTGTGAGTAAAGTAAATCAATTCACATCTCATGTCTCTGTCTACTGTCTTGAAAAGCCAAAAATATCTCATTTATGTCAAAATTGGCAATCATGTGACTCCTCCCACTACATTGATTTATCTAAATTATTATGAGCTGTAATAAATATCTTTTTCAGCCCCATAGTATGTAATTGGGTATGTGCTATGAAATACAGTTCAAGACACTACAGATGTAGGTGGCAGTCTCGACTGCTTTAATAAGTCATAAGTTCCAAAAGGGGAGGAATTTTATTTTTCATGTTCACCATTGTAACCCAGGCCTTAGCACACTACTGGGAATATAACAGTGAGTAAACATGTGTTTAATGCCTAAGTGAATAAGTAAGTGGATAATGTGCTATAATTTAAATTCAACATTCAACTTTTTTTTATTATAAGCCAAATAGGTATATTTTCTTTTTTTTCTGTTTCATCTATAGTAAATTTTTAACTAATATATTTTATGTATTTTTCTTTTTTTTAATTTTTAATTTTTTAAATTTCTTTTCAGTGTACCATTGCCAAATAACTGTATTTTCTGACCAAAAGTGACAGCACATGGTCTGACAAATACAGGTATAGTTATGGGGTGTATACTTGAAATTACAACTCTCCTAGAAATTTTGATACATATGGTCATAGTTATAGTCTGTTGAACTAACTTATCTGGACAAAATTTAGATTTTCATGAAAGTCATGTTTATTACAGAATCTTTTTTCATCATTTTTAAAATATTGTTAATCAATACAAATATACAAAGTTGCCTTGGCAATAAAACCTTTACCCTCTCAGTTTGCTTCAGGTTTGATCAAATACTGAGAAACAGGCCTCATGTGCTCTGAAGGTTATTTAAATGGCGTAAGGATGCAATTTTGTGAGTATCTTAGCAGAAACATTAATAAATAATATGGCAAATTATCTTACATATGTAGTCAAGATATCACTAAATTTAAAAGTTTGATGGTGGTTTTACCCAGCCAAATATCTTGAATTTTAACCAGGAAACTTGGGGACAAAGAAATAAGAGTGGATATGGGGCACCTGAGTGTGTGGCCGACTCTTGATTTTGGTTCAGTTCATGATCTCAGGAATTCTCTCTCTCCTTTTGCTCCCCACCCCTTGCTAGATAGATGATAGATTAGATAGGTAGATGATATAGACAGATGACAGATAGATAGATAGATAGAGAAAGAAAGAAATAAGCCTGGATCAATAATTCTAGAGAGGTTGTTAGCAACATCCAAATTTATACTCATGTCTCAATTCCTAATTCAGCCAGTATGAGGACAATCTTTCTGTCTCGGCATATCCTAAGATGACCTTTCTAACTCATTATTTAATTGAGGTAAAAGCAAGACAATGAATGGAAGGTTATGGTGTTTAAGGCTTAATTCTCAGCCGAGAGAGAGAGAGAGAGAGAGAAGTACACTGTTTTGTATACTAGACAGAATTGGCATACCCAGCTACCAGTCATCTCAAAACTCTAGCCATGATGTAGAATAGTGCAGCGTAGGAGAAACAAGCCAGGGAAAATGGTGGTATCCTATAAAAAAAATTAATAATGTATATGGAACATAATAGCTTCCATCTGTTATTTAAGCCCCCTCATCATCACCATAATAGAAGAGGAATGAGACTTATTTTGTATAGCTTCAGCAAAGGAGAGTCCTACGATCAATGCATAGAAGTAATAAAGGAGACAGATTTTGCTCAACATTAAGTACTTTGAGAGAACCAGAGTTCCTCAGGAGGGAATGAGCTAAATTGTTCTACAAATCCAGGTGCCACCTAAAAGAATGTAACTTAGAAGGGGCTACATAAATAATTTTCACACCATTTTACAGAATCCCGAGGTTTCTAGAGCACCTCCCTCAGAACCGAAAAGCAAGGGAGCTCAAGACTCCCACCACATAGTTCCATTTATCTGCCTTTTTTTTAAGATTTTTTTTATTTATTTATTTGAGAGACAGAGACCACAAGCAGGCAGAGAGGCAGGCAGAGAGAGAGGGGGAAGCAGGCTCCGTGCTGAGCAGAGAGCCAGATGTGGGGCTCGATCCCAGGACCCTGGGATCGACCCGAGCCGAAAGCAGAGGCTTTAACCCACTGAGCCACCCAGGCGCCCCTCCACTTATCTGCTTTTTATTGGACTTTTGTATGTGAAATTCTGAGTAAGAAAACAATTTATTGCTTCAGATTTCTATTCAATTTTGTTTCAAAGTAGAATATATCCAAAGTGTGTACTCACATGTAGGATATCCAAGAGGCAATGATTTTAACATGTAAGATGAGACGTTACTGACTCAGGGTTACAGGAATATTTGAAACAAAGTGAGGTTTGCTCCAAACCAATCTCCAAATGGGCCAGTGTATCTAGGAGCTACTGCCTTTGCACATTTAAGTAAACCCCTTAAATTTCTCTGAAACCCAGTTTTCTTTTTTTTTCTTTCTTTTAAGATTTTATTTATTTGACAGAGAGAGAGATCACAAGTAGGCAGAGAGGCAGGCAGAGAGAGAGGTGGGAGCAGGCTCCCCACCCAGTAGAGAGCCCAAGGCGGGGCTCGATCCCAGGACCCCAAGATCAGAACCTGAGCCAAAGGCAGAGGCCCAACTCACTGAGCCACCCAGGTGCCCCTGAACCTCAGTTTTCTTGTCTGTTAAAGAGAAGGATGAAGCACACCTCCCTACAGCTCAAAGAGTCATTTGGAAGACCAAATGAGATAATGTAAAATAAAAATACTTTGTACATTAACAAGTGAATTGTTAGCAAAACCTAAAAATGTTATTATTCATTCCTTAGTTACTTCTGTTTCTCTAACAGCTTTGGAAACCCAGAACACAACAATGCATTTTGTGACTGAATTTGTCCTTCTGGGTTTCCCTGGTCAAAGGGAGATGCAGAACTTTTTCTTCTCATTCATCCTGGTGGTCTATCTCCTCACCCTACTGGGGAACGGGATTATTGTCTGCATAGTGAAATGGGACAAGCGGCTTCACACACCCATGTACATCTTCTTGGGAAATTTTGCCTTCCTAGAGATCTGGTACATTTCCTCCACTATCCCAAATATGCTGGTCAACATCCTCTCTGAGACCAAGACCATCTCCTTCACTGGATGCTTCCTCCAATTCTATTTCTTTTTTTCACTGGGTACCACAGAATGTTTCTTCTTATCAGTCATGGCTTATGATCGATACCTTGCCATCTGTCGCCCACTACATTACCCCTCCATCATGACTGGGAAGCTCTGTGTGATCCTGGTCTGTGTTTGCTGGGTGAGTGGATTTCTCTGCTATCCAGTCCCCATTGTCCTCATCTCCCAACTTCCCTTCTGTGGACCCAACATCATTGACCACTTTGTGTGTGACCCAGGCCCACTGTTCGCACTGGCCTGCATCCCTGCTCCTTCCACTGAGCTCATCTGTTACACCTTCAACTCACTGATTATCTTTGGGCCCTTCCTTTCAATCGTGGGATCTTATACTCTGGTACTCAGAGCTGTGCTTCGTGTTCCTTCTGGGGCTGGTCGAACTAAAGCTTTCTCCACATGTGGGTCCCACCTAATGGTGGTGTCTCTATTCTATGGAACACTTATGGTGATGTATGTGAGCCCAACATCAGGGAACCCAACAGGAATGCAGAAGATCATCACTTTGGTATACTCAGCAGTGACTCCACTCTTAAATCCCTTCATCTATAGTCTCCGAAACAAAGACATGAAAGATGCCCTAAAGAAAGTCCTAGGATTAAGAACTAACCAAAACTGAGATGTTTTTAGAGGGTATTATGCTAAGCAAAATACGTCAGTCAGAGAAAGACAAATACCCTATGATTTCACTCATATGTAGAATTTAAGAAACAAAACAGATGAACACAGGGGAAGGGAAGGAAAAATAAAATAAAATAAAAACAGAGAGAGGTAAACCATAAGAGACTCTTAATTCTAGAAGACAAACAGGTTTGCTGGAAGGGTGGTGGGTGGGGAGATGGGGTAACTGTGTGAGGGGCATTAAGGAGGGCACATGATATAATGAGCACGGGATGTTATATACAACTGATGAATCACTAAGATCTACTCTTGAAACTAATAATACACTTTATGTTTACTAAATTGAATTTAAATAAAAAATTGAGAAAAAAATAAAGAAAAGCAGAATTTGTCACTTCTGACCTTAATTATTTATAAAAGCAATAGAGAATGGCTTCAGTAATTCATGTTCTGGCTCATACTTAAGCAGAGGAAGATACTTTTTTCCCACTGCTTAGCAGTTCAAGTTCAGCTCATCAATGAAAAAGGCTAAATAAAACATTGTAAACATGCATTACTTTGCTAAGTAATTACGTTCTGTTATTATATGTATGTTATTTGTCTTTGATGTCTCTTCACTTGCTTAATCTTAGCTGGTGGAAAGAATGAAATGCAGGTGTACCTGGAGCCTTTCAATAGGAGTGTGATCTTCTAAGTTCAGAAAATATTCTTTAAAACAATGGACCAAAGGGCCACAAAAAGTTAATAAAGCCACCCAGTAATGGACATTTGCCATTGTTTAAAGCTGTCTTTCACACCAAAAACAGAGTAGGCTTTATACTTCTATTATGTAAAGTACAAACTCTTCCACCTTTCAAAGCCCTCATTCATGACCCTATGAATTCAGTCCCTAACCCTTGCACTTCACAATAATCAATCTATGTGTTCTCCCAACTGGACATCTTTATTCATAGCTTTCCCAAATCAACTGTGACAATACCACTTGTAATATGCAATAACAATGTCCTAAACATATTTTTATGCCTCTCAGAAGGCTATAGGGCAAAGTCTCAGTCAGAAAATTACTAAGAGAAAATTATACCAAGAACAAATTCCATCTTTGTTCCCAAACACCATGTTGAAACAGGAAAGTCATTAGCTGAAAGGCCAATCTACTTAAAATCAAAGTATATCCTTTTAGTTATGGCCATACTGGAAATGAAATTAGGTGTTCCAGGAAGATAGGCTTGCTGGTGTTAGGTGATTAAATATTCTCATACAGCATTTTTCAAACCTTTCACCACCAAAGAGTTTTTGGCAACAGTGGTCAGAGAACATGGGGCATTTGGGGGCAATATTCCTTTTAAAGTCAAAGTTTTATCTTAAAAATAATCACAAATTATACTTTCTGTTCCACGTACATATTTGGTGTAATACAAAATAATCTTCTCTAAATGAAATTATCCCTTCAGGAAGACATTTAATTAGGGGCTGTGTGTATCCCATGGCACAGAATCACATACTCTGTTTGAGAAACACAAACTTAAGGAGATTATCAGGTCCCCAGAGAGGAAACGCAGCACATTACCTACTAGTCACTTTAGGCCAGCTTATCAGAAATACTAATGAAATCCCAAGGTAAGAAGAAAGAAGGTCCCTAGGGAAAGAATGGAAAGTTTAAGATCATATGAAGACACACCTCAGAATTCTCAACAATGGCTAAACTAACACATAAATTAAAACCAGCACATAGCTTTAGCACACTATGTTGGAAATAGGCCACTAGAGTCTTACAGAGCAAGGGAAGAGAAGCCATGCAAGAAGCTCTCACACAGGGCTTCCACATCAAGGGCAGTGAAGGAGAGAATCTTTGGGACCTCCCTACGAGCTCTCCCCAGGACCTGGGAAAGCTTCCCAGTATATAGAAAACATCATCTCTGATGGGCATTGCTATTATGCACCACAGGTGGGCCTATTCACCTCTTTCACATTTGTTCATTGAATATGCTCAAGAGACTAAGTATCAAGGAATATTGGTTACTCACAATTCAAAAAGATAAAATTTTCAGAGTATTTAGTTCATCCTGGAACTTACATTCCCCCAGATTAGTGCACTAAATGGTGCCAAAGTCATCCACAGATCTTTCCCTTCTCAGGAAGTGGCTGAAACACCACAAATGATGTGATTTACATAGATATTTTGAACAAAACAATATGGAACTAGTTCCACCCACTGGGACCAAAACCAAGAGAAAACAGGGATTTGTTTTGTTTGTTTTGTTTTGGTCTTCTCTCTCAGCTCTCCCCTCTTTGTCCATTCCATTACTCATCTCCATCTTCAGGAGAGGTGGCATTAAAAAAAAAAATTTAAGGACAAAATCAAATCAGTGTATATAATGAGTAAGATTCACAGAGAATTTAATGGTGAAAATATTAGGAATTGCCTCTTATAATAATGTTGAAAATTATTTGTGAAATTCATTTACCACGCTTTCCCTATAGCTAATAGTTATTCTGTGAGGTCTTTTTTTTCTTTAAAGAGTAGTCTATAGCTCAAATACATAGACCTAAGTCTTGCATATTTTGATTTTTACTCAAAGTCTGTGAATCTGATTCAAGTTATTGTTGCTGTTGTTCCAGGTAGTAAGTGGCTGCTCACTACATCATTGCTTTCTTGTCTTGCTGAGAAGAGAGTTCTCTTGCTTGGAAAGCACAGAGTTCTCATAGTGGGGAACCATCTGTTTCTTGCACAATGATGTGTTCTATGCAACCCTGAACCAAAATGATGATCAACGCAAGTTAGTTTACTTCTTCATAATCATCCTAGTTCAAAAAATTAAAAAGAATTTATCCCCATCTTTCAATGTCTTTCTCTTGGTTTCTTGCCCACAAGACTATAATGTTCTTTGACTTAACCAGTCCAATAGGAAGGTTATGTTTGCTTCTAGATGAATAGGTTAATAGTTCACTTTAGGCATTATTCATTTAGTGAAACTGCAACAGCTGCTTCATTATAATACATTTATGTTGCTTAATATAACCTCACTGAATAGAAGGATTTTTTCCATTTGATTATATTCAGTGAGTACTATGAATATTCTATATACACAACTTCTATCAAAACTGTTTTTAAGGAAAATTCTCCTCTTATCAAAGTTAGAAACATCTTGTTAAAAATTTTCTGGAGATTCCAGTATGTTAAATCTACCATTGTACTCTTTTCTCTGAGTTGTATTTGATTCTTAGACATCTTTGGGGGAAAAAAGACATCTTTGGTGATGGTGTTGTAAAGGGAATAAGGGCAAGTCTTGTTTTCTATCAGAACTGGGAGTATTGTTTAAATAAACTAAAGTAAAGTCTTCCAAACAGTGAACTTGAAGAAAGACTTGTAAGAGCAGTGAGAAGAACTTTAGAAGACAATCTCCTGGTGATTTAATTTTCTTCCCCAATACACTGCCAATGTTATATTAATCTTTAATGACATATATTTTAAATGGACATGAAACATGATAAATTATCATGTGAAATTAATCATTAGGTGAATCATAGTGACTTTTCATTGCTAAAAACAAGGATTAAATACAAGATTGTAAATGAGCTTTAGTGCAATGTAAACATCTTTAAATAAGAAATAGCAGTAAGAGTTTACTATCTGGATATCTTTGTTGATTTTCTTCCAGCATCATGAAAAAGTGAGAGAAACTAAATGTAATGGAAATAGCTCAAGAAAATGGTGGGGGAGATGGACAGGGAGAGAAACTGTAATAACGTCAAAGTTCAGACCATTCAAATCTATAGAATGTGCCAGATACAAACCTATTTTTAAATGATAGCATGTGTATACTCACATTTTGAAGTGAATTGCACTGCTACATATGAACAACTTTCACTGAAAAAATTTAATATAAAACAAACCCTTTTTGCTTCTAACTCAAGTATTTCTTCCTACCAAAAGAAAGGTGAAATTTAACTGATTGTGCCCACTGACAAATAGTTCAAGCAGCCTAGAATTGTACATTTATAAAGAATCAGGACCAAATGGCTCACTCAGAACAGAGCAGAATTTATTCAAGACTTGTTTTAGGATTTTTAACACATTTGCCTGATCACTCAAATTGCCTGTCCTAAAAAAAGTTTCAAATGTTTCAGCAGCAAAGCGACTTATCACTATCTATCTGTCTTCTTTCCACAGCCTGGAGACCATGAATAAGTCAGGGATATCTACTGTGACACAGTTCATCTTGTTGGGCTTTCCTGGTCCCAAGAAAATACAGATCACCCTTTTCTCAATGATTTTGTTGATCTACATCTTGACTCTAACGGGGAATATAGCCATCATTTGTGCAGTGAGGTGGGACCATCGGCTCCATGCCCCTATGTATGTGCTCCTGGCCAACTTCTCCTTCCTAGAAATCTGGTATGTGACTTGCACAGTCCCCAACATGCTGGTCAATTTTCTTTCCAAAACCAAGACCATATCATTCTCTGGTTGCTTCACTCAATTCTACTTCTTCTTTTCACTGGGCACAACCGAGTGCTTCTTCCTCTGTGTCATGGCCTATGATCGGTACCTGGCCATCTGCCATCCACTGCACTATCCTTCCATCATGACTGGACAGCTCTGTGTCACTCTGGTGTCTCTCTGTTGGCTCATTGGTTTCCTTGGACATGCAATTACTATTTTCTTCATTTCTCAACTGCCCTTTTGTGGTCCCAACATTATTGATCACTTTCTGTGTGATGTGGACCCACTGATGGCATTGTCCTGTGCCCCTGCACCCATCATAGAGCATGTATGCCATTCTGTGAGCTCTCTTATCATCATTACCACCTTTTGGTACATTCTTGGATCCTATGCCCTGGTGCTCAGAGCTGTCCTTAAGGTTCCTTCTTCAGCTGGGCGGCAAAAGGCCTTCTCTACCTGTGGATCCCATTTAGTTGTAGTGTCTCTGTTCTATGGAACCATAATGGTGATGTATGTGAGTCCCACATCTGGCGACTCAGTTGCTATGCATAAGATCATCACATTGATATACTCTGTAGTGACACCAGTCTTAAATCCGCTCATCTATAGCCTACGCAACAAGGACATGAAATTTGCCCTCCGTCAGGTCATTTGTGGAATGAAAATCATCCAACCTTTGTGAATAGGTTTTGTGAAAAACAGTGATTCATTTTCTGAAAGTTGAACAGCAATCCTCTTCTTCCAACCCAAATGGACATGGCTTTACTCATAGCCATGATGGTCTTGTGTTGCAAGGCAAAATTCATCATGTTTTTTAATTGTATATTGATGTGCTTTTAGTTTCACAAATGTGTTTCCATGGAAAGAGATTGCCACCCCTCACAGAGAAAAATGTAACTCTTAAATATCTTAATATTTATTTCCAGGAAAGCTTAGACTTTTTCAGTATGCAATTTCTGTCCACACAATTCTTTAAAAGATACTAATTATAAAGAAGATGGGATCGGGAGGGAGACAAACCATAAGAGACTCTTAATCTCACAAAACAAACTGAGGGTTGCTGGGGGGAAGGGGGTCAGGAGAAGGTGATGGGGTTATAGACATTGGGGAGGGTATGTGCTATGGTGAGTGCTGTGAAATGTGTAAACCTGGCGATTCACAGACCTGTACCCCTGGGGATAAAAATACATTATATGTTTATAAAAATTTTTTTAAATTTTTTAAAAATCCAAAAAAAAACAAAAAAAATTTAATATTAATTTTATTAAGTTTTTAAATTTTAATTTTAGTATAGTTAACATTATAGTGTTATATTAGTTTCAGGTGTACAATATAGTGATTCAACAGTCCTGTATATTACTCAGTGCTCATCATGATAAATGTACTCTTTACTAGTATTAATATTTTAATATTGGTATGTTAATATTTTGGTGTACTTTTTCCCTGCAAATGCTTTTAATATTGTTTATATCATCTGCAAAATCTATTGATTATATAGCTCTATGTCGGCGTAACTTATATTGCAAGCACTTTCCATTGCCATTGTAATTCTTTAAAAGCATTAATTGTTGTGTAATTTTTATTTAAATGGTTGTAACATTATTTACTTAACCCCTCTCTGTTGTTGGATATTTGAGTTATTTCCAATTTTTGCTATAATTTAAAATTTTACTATTATAAAAAAAGATATTATTTATATTGGTTATTTGCTTATATAGCTGTCTAATGTTTTGCCAAAAAGACACATAACACATAAAATGCCTTTTGTCCTGGATTTTTGGAAGAATATTCTTGTTTCCCTCCAGATCATATAAATCTTTTACCTTTTATTGGATTTTGGCAGACATCCCACACATCAATATTGGTACACTAAGAGACTGTAACTTCAGTTTCACAGTTCTTACTCATTACCCTCATCAACTGTATACAAGGGAAGGCTGGAAGTTTGGTATAAGCCATGAGGAAAATATATTTGGTGAGTTGTTAGTATGCAATTAACACAAAGAAAATGGGCCATAACAGAAGCAAACTGAATTCCCACCTGTAACAAAGCAAATATAGGATACTCACCTTTAGCCAGTTAGGGCTTATGGAAAGTAACAAACTTAGATGATCTTGAAAGGGATTTCACCCAAAAGCACTACTTGGAGAATAAAGCAACCCCAAAAGTGAGTCTATATGGTGTGTGTCACCAGAATCCAGGGATGAAAGAAGTCCTAAGTAGCAATCAATGAAGCATTACCTACACCACAGAACACAGTTTAGAGAGCTCCCCACACCACCACGAAAAAAGTACTCCATGAGAGAAAAATCAACATACAAATTTCTGTCAAATAATAGGGCAACAAAACCAGTCAAGGAAAGGCTTTTTACCTTTACTTTTCTCCCACCTGGAACCTAGAGTAAACAGAGGCAGTGTAGTCATGTGGGAGAAGAGGAGTAAAAAGGCAGAGGAAAAGAAGTACATCAAGCCTGAGTCAGACCCAGTCTTGAGGAATAAGTTTTAATTTGGATAAAAAATTAAAATTTTGGCTTTAGACCTTCCAGTATCTGTATAAAGGAGACCCTGTATTAATGCTAAAGTTAATCAGAAAAGCTATCACATTGACCCAATGTATTATCCACAGATGGAGAAAACTGAACATCAGAAAATGTTTGAAGTAGAAGCAGTGAGAAAAAAAAAATCCTTTGTATTTATACCCTACCAAGTCTAAAGCAAGCAATTAAATAATTAAAGTAAAAATATTTTTAAAATGCCATAGCCTAAAAGGAAGAAAATCCTCACCTCAAGACCAAAAGATACCTCTCTTGAAAGTGTTATTGTGCAACTGGATAGCACTATACTTCAAGGTAAGTAAGCAAAGAGATTGAAAAAAGGTGGGAAAGGAATCATAAAATCTACTTGGGAGGCTACTAAGGACAAGTTTGAACTATCTACTACACTTTTGCCTTAATTCAGCACTAATATTTTAGTGATTCAACTGAACTCATTACCTAAAGAAGGAACAAAAAGTACTTTTTGTATAAAATAGCTCACATGTATCCTACTTCTGCAATGTATTAGAGGTTGAATATGTAGCTATACTTGTCAAACACCTATTCTTTTGTTAAGATTTGATTCAGACATCACTTCCACTAGAAAACCTTCCAAACATCCCCAGGCAGTGCTATGTGTCTTTCATACTGCATCTAAAATACACTAAAAATAAAATAATTTTTCATCATTGTACTTACACTCTTTGAGGTGAGTCTATTATGTGTCTGTCTCTTCCCCCAGAGTGGAAGCTCTTTGGGAATGAGGAGACGATCTTATCTTTTCAATCCCAGCATGTTACAGGATAATTGACTGGCTTATAGTAAATGTGTAAAGAAAGGAAGAGTTTTGGGGTTTGTTTTTGTTGTTGTTGTTGTTTTGTTTTGTTTTTTAGAGAGAGAGAAAGCACGGTGGGAGGGAAAAATGGAGAAAAAGTCACAAGTAGGCTCCATGCTCAGCAGGGCTCCATCTCACAACACTAAGATCATGACCTGCAAAACCAAGACTTGGATGCTTAATTAACTGCACCACCCAGGCACCCCAGAAAAGAAGACTTTTTAGAATTGGATGAGTGAGTCAGTTCTTAAATCAGTCCTCACTAGTATTAAGTATATTTTAGTCACAAAACCATTAACTGGTTATTTACATCTTTTAATATGTAAGGAACTTATCTATTTTAAAAAAGCAAATGCATATACATATAATGGTTTTGATGTCTTTAAAATGATTATATTATACAGACTATGTCATAGTTGTTATTCTCCTAAAATTTTGTAATTTTCTATGCAAGTACAATACAAATAGATATGCCTTATTTTTTTTCACTTAATATTGTCTTCTTGTAGCACAAAATGGTAATAAATACATACCTATCAATAATTAATTTATATGTAAATGGTCTAAATACTCCAATCAAAAGACACAGGGTAGCAGAAAGGATTCTTAAAATAAGGCCTGATCTCTGCTGTTTATGAGTCTAAAGACACATACAGACAGAAAATGAAGGAATGGACAAACATTCACCTTGCAAATGAAAGAAAGAAAACAAAACAAAATAGCAATAATTACATCACACAAAACAGACTTTAAAACAAAGACTTAATAAGAGATAAAGAAGGGGATTACATAGAAGGATTAATCCAACAACAGGATATAACAACTGTAAATATCTATATACCCAACATTAAAACACTTAAATACATAGAGCAATTATGAAGAAAAATAAAAGGAGAAACTGATGATAATACTCTAATAATAGAAGATTTTAACACCTCACTTACATCGATGGATAGATCTAGGCAGAAAATCAATAAGGATACATAATTCCCTTTATATAAAAGTTCAAACTCAGGCAAATCTCATCTGTGGTGATAGAAAATAGTGGTTATATTTTGGGGGGGTGGGGAAGAGTGCAGAAGGGAACATTCTAGGATGCTGGACATGTTCTATACTTTGAACTAGATGGTGATTAAAAATTTACTGAGCTAAAAAAAAAATTTACTGAGCTACAAAAAAAAAGAAAATCAATAAGGAAACAATGCCTTTGAATGACACATTAGACAAGATAGACATAAGAGATATATACAGAACATACTATCCCAAAACAACAGAATACATTTTTTTCAAGTACACATGGAGCATTCTCCAAAATAGTTCAAGTGTTAGGCCACAAAAAAGTCTCAATAAATTCAAAAAGACTTAAATCATATCATGCATCTTTTCCAACCACAATGGTATTAAACTAGAAATCAATCACAAGAAAATATATGGAAAGAACACAAATACATGGGGGCTGAATATTATGCTCCTAAACAATGAATGGGTAAACTAAGAAATCAAAAAGGAAATAAGAAAATCCATGGAGACAAATGGAAATGAAAACAATGGTCCAAAATCTTTGGGATGCGGCAAAAACTCATCTAAGGAAAGACATTTAGCAATACAGGCAATGCAACAGGAAGAGTACCAAATAAGCAACATAACCTTACACCTAAAGGAGTTGGAAAAAGAAGAACAAAGCCCAAGGCCAACAGAAGGAAGGAAATAATAAATATTGGAGCAGAAATAATTGATATAGAGACTAAAAAAAGAGTAGAACAGATTGATAAAACCTGAAGCAAGTTCTTTGAAAAAGCCAATAAAATTTAGAAACCTTTAGCCAGATCCATCAAAAAGAGAGGGCTCAAATAAAAAAAATTAGAAAGGAACAAGGAGAAATAATTATTGACACCACAGAAATACAAAAGATGATAAGAGAGTATTACAAAAAATTATATGCCAGCAAATTGGACAACCTAGAAGAAATGGATAAATTCCTGGAACCATATAACTCTCCAAAACTGACTCAGGAAGAAATATAAAATTAGAACAGACCAAATACTACCGATGAATAATTAAAAAAAAAGAAAGAAAACTACCAACAAACAAAAGTCCAGGACCAGATAGCTTCACAAGTAAATTCTACTAAACATTTAAAGAGCTAATACCTATTATTCTCAAACTGTTGCAAAATATAGAAGAGTAAGGAGAGCTTCTAAATACATTCTATGAGGCCCCATAACTCTGATACCAAAACCAGATAAAGACACACACAAAAAAACAAAACTGGTTGAATACCTCTGATAAACATAGATGTAAATATCCTCAATAAAATATTAGCAAATTAATCCAACAACACATTTTAAAAAATCACTCACCAACAGGAAGAGCAAGATGGTGGAGGAGGAGGAGACCTAAATGTTGTCATCCCAGGAATTCAGCTAGATAATTATCAAATTATCATTATATATTAGAATTATCATTCTGAACACCTACGAACTCAACAGGAGATCAAAGTACAGAAGAGCAGCAATTCTATGAGTAGAAGAGTGACCACTTTCTGGAAGGTAGGATGTATGGAGAAGTGAATCTGAAGTGATATATGGAAAGAAAGACCACAGGGAGAGAGGCCAGATCATAGCAAGTTGTAGAACAATGGAGTACAAAATCGGAACTTTTAGAAGTCTGCTCCACTGAGGGATGTCACTCCAGAGGCTAAGCAGGGGGTGGAGCCCTCACTGAGACAGTGTGGTCTCAGGACCCTCAGGGGCACTAGAAAGACCGAGGGTACCTGAGTGTGGCAGAGCTCCCAGGTATGAGAAGGGGAAGCCAGTTGCAAAGATGGAGCCACTGAGTGGATTCTCATCTTGGGGTTGCTATAAACCATGATCCGAGGCAAAGTTGGACCACTACCCTTCAAGCAAGGACCCCACAAGTGACGATCTGAGAGACTCCCTCCTTCCTTCTCCGGGAGGAGTGGTGTGGGAGTGTGCTGCAGCAATCTTCTGGGTTTGGAGACTCCAAATGGGGCTGTGTGCCATATAGAAATGTTTGGTCACAGTCTGGGTGAGCATAGAGTGCGGCCGGAGACCACAGAAATGGAAGGGACAGACTGCTTTTCTCTGAGGGTGCACTGAGGAGTAAAGTCCCGAGCTCTTGGCTCCTCCAGGCCGGAGATTGAGAGGCCGCCATTTTCATTCCCACCTTCCAAAGCTGTACAGAAAGCATTCAGGGAACAAAAGCTACCCATAGCAAACCTGAGCAGATGGTTTAGCCTGGCCCCTGACAAGGGTGGTGCAACTCTGCCTCGGGCAAACACATATGAGAATCACTGCAACAGGCCCCTCCCCCAGAAGATCAGCAAGAACATTCAGCCAAGGCCAAGTTTACCGATGAAACAGAACTGCAAAACACCAGTGCTAGGGTAATATAGCACTTAGAATTCATGGGGTTTTTCCCATGATTCTTTAATCTTTCAGAGTTAATTTTTTTAAGACTTTATTTATTTATTTGACAGACAGAAAGATCACAAGTAGGCAGAGAGGCAGGCAGAGAGAGAAGGGGAAGGGAAGAGCCTGTGGGCTCAATCCCAGGCCCCTGGGATCATGACCTGAGCCAAAGGCAGAGGCTTAACCACTGAGCCACACAGGCACCCTTTAGAGTTAATTTTTTTTTAATTTTCTTCATTTCTTTCTTTTTTTCCTATTTTTCCAATTTTTTTCTATCCTTTTTCAACCACCATCTTATCAATTTCTTTTTTAAAATCTATTTCATTTTCATTTTTACCATTATATTCTATCCCTTCATTGTATTCAACCTTATTTTGTGTATATGTATATATGTTTTTCTTTCCTTAAAATTTTAGGAGGCACTTTCATCTAACAGACCAAAATATGCCCTAAATCTAGAGTGTGGCACTGTTCTATTCATTGGCCCAATCATAGTCTTTTTTATTTTTTCTTCCCTTTCTTTTCCCCCCAGTTTTGGGACTCTTCTGTATTGTTTAGTGTATATCTTTGTGGGGTCATTGTTCCCTGTTAGCATTTTGTTCTCTTATTCATCTATTCTTCTCTGGACAAAAAACAAAATGGAAAAACTCACCTCAAAAAAAAGAACACGAGGCAATACCAACTGCCAGGGACCTAATCACTATAGACATTAGTAGAATGTCAGAACTAGAGTCCAGAATGATGATTATAAATATACTAGCTGGGCTTGAAAAAAATAGAATATACTAGAGAATCCCTAACTGGAGAAACAAAAGAACTGAAATCTAACCAAGTTGAAATCAAAAAGGCTATTAACGAGGTGCAATAAAAAATGGAGGCTCTACTTTGGAAAACGGTGTGGAGATTCCTTAAGAAATTAAATATAGAGCTACTCTATGACCCTGCAATTGCACTACTGGGTATTTACCCCAAAGATACAGATGTAGTGAAAAGAAGGGCCATCTGTACCCCAATGTTCATGGCGGCAGCAGCCACAGTTGCCAAATTGTGGAAAGAACCAGGATGGCCTTCACTGGACGAATGGACAAAGAATATATGGTCCATATATACTATGGAGTATTATGCCTCCATCAGAAAGGATGAATACCCAACTTTTGTATCAACAATGACAGAACTGGAAGAGATTATGCTGAGTGAAATAAGTCAAGTTGAGAGAGTCAGTTATCATATGATTTCGCTTATTTGTGGAGCACAAGGAATAATATGGAGGACATGGAGAGATGGAGAGGAGAAGGGAGTTGGGGAAATTGGAGGGGGGGATGAACCATGAGAGACTGTGGACTCTAAGAAACAAACTGAGGATTTTGGAGGGGAGGGGGGTGGGAGGTTGGGTGACCCTGGTGGTGAGTATTATGAAGGGCACATATCACATGGAGTACTGGGTGTGGTGCATAAACAAGGTTCTTACTGCCAGGATAAATAGGGCAGAAGAGAGAATTAGTGATATAGAAGACTAAATTATTGAGAATAAAGAAGCTGAGAAAAAGAGAGATAAACAATTACTGGCTCATGAAGGGAGAATTCAAGAGATAAGTGACATCATAAGACAAAAGTAATATTAGAATAATTGGGATCCCAGAAGAAGAAAGAGAGGGGGGGCAGAGGGTATATTGGAGCAAATTATCATGGAGAAGTTACCTAATTTGGGGGAAGGAAACATGCATCATTATCCAGGAGACACAGAGAACTCCACTCAAAATCAATAAAAATAGGTCCGTACCCTGTCATCTAATAATAAAACTTACAAATCTCAGAGACAAAGAAAATCTTGAAAGCATCTCGGGACAAGAGATCTGTAACCTAGAATGGTAGAAATGATAGACTGGCAGCAGACCTATCCACAGAGACCTGGCAGACCAGTAAGGATTGGAATGATATATTCAGAGCATTAAACAAGAAAAATGTGCAGCAAGATTACTATATCCAACTAGGCTGCCACTGAAAATAGAAGGAGAGAAAAAAAGCTTCCAGGATAAACAAAAATTAAAAGAATTTGCAAACACCAAACCAGCCCTACAGGAAATACTGAAAAGGGTCCTTCCTCTAAGCAAAGAGAGAACCTAAAAGTAGTACACCAAAAAGGAACAGAGACAATGTACAGTAACAGTCACTTTACAGGTACTACAATGGAAATAAATTCATATCTTTCAATAGTTACCCAGACTGTAAATGGCCTAAATGCCCCAATCAAAAGAAACAGGGTATCAGAATGGATTAAAAACAACAACAACAACAACAACCATCGATATGCTGTCTACAAGAGGGACTGGGAAACCATTTATCATGCTAATGGACATAAAAAGAAAGCGGGGGGGGGTGGCACCTGGGTGGCTCAGTGGGTTAAAGCCTCTGCCTTCGGCTCAGGTCATGATCCCAGAGTCCTGGGATCGAGCCCCGCATCAGGCTCTCTGCTTGGCAGGGAGCCTGCTTCCTCCTCTCTCTCTCTGCCTGTCTCTCTGCCTACTTGTAATCTCTGTCAAATAAATAAATAAAATCTTTAAAAAAAAAAGAAAGAAAGAAAGAAAGCAGGGGTGGCGATCCTTATATCAGATAAATTAAATTTTAAGCCAGAGAAAATAATAAGAGATGAGGAAAGGTACTATATCATACTGAAAGGGTCTGTCCAACAAGAATATCTAAAAATTTTAATATCTATGTCCCTAACATAGGAGCAGCCAGTTATATAAACCAATTAATAACAAAAATCAAAGAAAGACATCAAAAATAATACAATAATAGTAGTGGACTTTAACACCCCCACCCTTACTGAAATGGACAGATCATCTAAGCAAAAGAACAACAAGGAAACAAAGGCTTTAAATGACACACTGGAGCAGATGGACATCACAGATATATTCAGAACATTCCATCCCAAAGCAACAGAATACACATTCTTCTCTAGTGCACATGGAACATTCTCCAGAACAGATCGAACCCTGGGTCACAAATCAGGTCTCAGCTGGTACCAAAAGATTGGGATCATTCCCTGAATATTTTCATACCACAATGCTCTGAAGCTAGAACTCAATCACAGGAGGAAAGTTGGAAAGAACTCAAATACATGGAGGCTAAAGAGCACCCAACTAAAGAATGAATGGGTCAACCAGTAAATTAAAGAAGAGATTAAAAATTCATGGTAACAAATGAAAATGAAAACACCACTGTTCAAAATCTTTGGGACACAGCAAAGGCAATCCTGAGAGGAAAGCATATGGCGATACAAGCCTTTCTCAAGATACAAGAAAGGTCTCAAGTACACAGCCTAACCCTATACCTAAAGAACCTGGAGAAAGAACAGCAAAGAAAGCCTAAACCCAGCAGGAGAAATCATAAAGATAAGAGCAGAAATCAATGAAATAGAAACCAAAAGAACAGCAGAACACATCAATGAAACTAGGAGCTGGTTCCTTGAAGAATTAATAAGATTGACAGACCTCTGGCCAGACTTATCAAAAAGAAAACAAAAAGGACCCAAATTAACAAAATCATGAATGAAAGAGGAGAGATCACAACCAACACCAAAGAAATACAAGCAATTATAAGAACATTATGAGCAACTATATGCCAGCAAATTTGACAATCTGGAAGAAATGGATGTATTCCTAGAGACATACAAACTACCAAAACTGAACCAGGAAGAAATAGAAAACCTGAACAGACCCATTTCCGGTAAGGAGATTGAAGCAGTCATCAAAATCTCCCAACAAGAGCCCAAGGCAGGACAGCTTCCCAGGGGAATTCTACCAAACATTCAGAGAGTGTTTGTATTCTCCTGAATATAAACTCCTGAATATTCTCCTAAAACTGTTCCAAAAAATAGAAACGGAAGGAAAACTTCCAAACTCATTCTATGAGGCCAGCATTACCTTGATCCCAAAATCAGACAAAGACCCCATCAAAAAGGAGAATTACAGACCAATATCCCTGATGAACATGGATGCAAAAATTCTCACCAAAATACCAGCCAATAGGATCCAACAGTACATTAAAAGGATTACCCACCATGACCAAGTGGGATTTATTCCTGAGCTGCAAATTTGGATCAACATTTGCAAATCAATCAGTGTGATACAATACATTAATAAAAGAAATAACAAGAACTATATGATACTCTCAATAGACGCAGAAAAAGCATTTGACAAAGTATAGTATCCGTGATCAAAATTCTTCAGTGTAGGCATAGAGGGTACATACCTCAGTAACACCAAAGCCATCTATTAAAAACCCACAGCAAATATCATTCTCAATGGGGAAAACTGAGAGCTTTTCTGCTAAGGTAAGGAACACTGCACCACTGAAACTTAGCATAATACTAGAAGAAATAGCTTCAGCAATCAGACAACAAAAAGAAACAAAAGGCATCCAAAATGACAAGTAAGAAGTCAAACTCTCACTCTTTGCAGATGATATGATTGTTTTTGTGGAAAACCCAAAAGACCCCACCCCAAAACTGCTAGAACTCACACAGGAATTCAGGAAAGTGTCAGAATATAAATCAATGCACAGAAATCAGTTGCATTCCTATACAACAACAGCAAGACAGAAGAAAGAGAAATTAAGGAGTTGATTCCATTTACAATTGCACCCAAAACCATAAGATACCTAAGAATAAACCTAACTAAAGAGGCAAAGAATCTGTACTCAGAAACTACAGAATATTCATGAAAGAAATTGAGGAAGATAAAGCAATGGAAAAGTGTTCCATCCTCATGGATTGGAAGAACAAATATTGTGAAAATGTCTATGCTACCTAAAGCAATCTACACATTTAATGCAATCCCTATCAAAAAACCATCCATTTTTTTCAAAGAAATGGGACAAATAATCCTAAAATTTACATGGAACCAGAAAAGATCCCCAATAGCCAGAGGAATGTTGAAAAAGAAAACCAATGTTGGTGGCATCACAATTCCAGACTTCAAGATCTATTACAAAGCTGTAATCATCAAGTCAGTATGGGACTGGCACAATAACAGATACATAGATCGATGGAACAGAATAGGGAACCCAGAAGTGGAACCCAGAAGTAAGGTCAGCTAATCTTCAGGAAACAGGAAAGAATGTCCAATGGAAAAAAGACAGTCTCTTCAACAAATGGTGTTGGGAAAATTGGACAGCCACATGCAGAAGAATTAAACTCGACCATTTCCTTCCAGCACACACAATAATAGACTCAAAATGGATGAAAGACCTCAATGTGAGACAGGAATCCATCCAAATCCTGGAGGAGAACACAGGCAGCAACCTCTTCAACCTCAGCTGCAGCAACTTCTTCCTAGGAACATCATCAAAGGCAAAGGAAGCAAGGACAAAAATGGAACTATTGCAACTTCATCAAGATCAAAAGGTTTTGCACAACAAAGGAAACAGTCAATAAATCCAAAAGACAACTGATGGAATGGGAGAAAATATTTTCAAATGACATATCAGATAAAGGGATAGTATCCAAAATCTATAAAGAACTTACCAAACTCAACACCTAAGAACAAATAATCCGATCCAGAAATGGGCAGAGGACATGAACAGACATATCTGGAAAGAAGACATCCAGATGGCCAACAGACACATGAAAAAGTGCTCAACATCACCTGGCATCAGGGAAATACAGATCAAAACCACAATGAGATACCACCTCACACCAGTCAGAATGGCTAAAATTAACCAGTCAGGAAACAACAGGTGTTGGCAAGGATACAGAGAAAGGGGAACCCTCTTACACGGTTGGTGAGAATGCAAGCTCATGCAGCCACTCTGGAAAACAATATGGAGGTTCCTTGAAAAGTTAAAAATAGAGCTACCCTACGACACAGCAATTGCACTACTGGGTATTTACCCCAAAGATACAAATGTAGTGATCCAAAGGGGCACGTACACCTGAATGTTTATAGCAGCAATGTCCACAATAGCCAATTTATGGAAAGAACCTAGATGTCCATCAAGAGATGAGTGGATAAAGAAGATGTGATTACACACACATACACACACACACACACACACACACACACACACTGGAATATTATGCAGCCATCAAAAAATGAAATCTTGGGATGCCTGGGTGGCTCAGTTGGTTAAGCGGCTGCCTTTGGCTCAGGTCATGATCCCAGCGTCCTGGGATTGAGTCCCACATCAGGCTCCTTGCTCGGCAGGGAGCCTGCTTCTCCCTCTGCCTCTGCCTGCCACTCCATCTGCCTGTGCTCCCGCTCTCTCTCTCTCTAACAAATAAATAAATAAAAATAAATAAAATCTTTTAAAAAAATGAAATCTTGCCATTTGCAATGACATGGATGGAATGAGAGGGTAATATGCTAAGCAAAATAAGTCAGTCAGAGAAAGACAATTATCATTTGCTCCCATTGATATGTAGAATTTGAGAAGCAAGACAGAGGGTCATAGTGGGAGGAAAAAATGAAACAAGATGAATCCAGAGAAGGAGACAAACCATAACAGACTTTTAATATTAGGAAACAAACTGGAGTGGAGGGCGGTGGGACGGATGGGGTGGCTGAGTGACAGACATCAAGGAGGGTATGTGCTATGGTGAGTGCTGAGAATTGTGTTAAGACTGAAGAATCACAGATCTGTCCCCCAAAACAAATAACACATTATATGTTAATTTTTAAAAAGGCCAAGAAATAAGTGTTGGCAAGGACGTGGGGAAAACCCTCATGCACTGTTGGTGGGAATGCAAAGTGGTGCAGCCACTGTGGAAAACAGAATGGAGGTTCCTCAAAAAACTAAAAATATAACTATCATATGGTCCAACAATTCTATTCCTGGGAATATACCCATAGTAAATGAAACAGTATCTCAAAGAGATATCTGCACCCCCATGTTCATTGCAGGATTATTCACAATAGTCAGGACACAGAAGTATAGTATCCCTCAGTGAATGAATATATAAGGAAGGTGTGGTACACATTTATAATAGAATATTACTCAGCCATGAGAAAGAAGGAAATTCTGCCATTTGCAACAGCATAGATGGACCTTGAAAGCATTATGAAATAAGTCAGACAGAGAAAGACAAATACTGTCTGGTGTCACTTATACATGGAATCTTAAAAAAAAAAAAAAGGTTCAAACTTGCAGAAACAGAGAGTAGAATGGTGGTTGTCTGGGACTGGGGGCAGTGAGGAAAATAGGGAGTTTGATAAAAGGGTACAAACTTCAGCTTAAGATGAATATGGTTTGAGAATCTAAGGTATAGTGCAGTGACTATAGTTGCTAATACTGTATTGTGCACTTGAAATTTACTGTAGTAGGACTTAAGTGTGCTCATAAAAAATAAGAAAGCTGTAAAGTAAGGTGATACTTATGTTTAACTAGGTGGAATGAATCCTTTCACCACAGATAGATCAGATCACCATGATGTACACTTTAAATATCTTACACTTTTGGGGCACCTGGGTGTCTCAGTGGGTTAAAGCCTCTGCCTTCGGCTCAGGTCATGATCCCTGGGTCCTGGGATTGAGCCCTGCATCGGGCTCTCTGCTCAGCAGGAAGCCTGCTTCCCCCTCTCTCTCTCTGCCTGCCTCTCTGCCTACTTGTGATCTCTCTCTCTCTCTCTCTCTCTCTCTCTCTGTCAAATAAATAAATAAATAAATAAAAACCCTTACAGGATTTAATAAAAAAGTAATAAAAAAATAAAATAAATATCTTATACTTTTGTCAATTTTTCCTCAATAAAGCTGAAATTTCAATTTTTTCCTTCCAAAAACCCTCTGTGAACCAGAAAATCCCCAAAAGCATTTAGAAAGTAATGAAGTAGTTCCTAAGACCCCCTTTCATGTGAGATTATAGCAATGTACTCTGTGAGAAGTTCCAAGTCACAACACCAGCACCACTCGCTTTCTCCCTGGCATTTCAAAGAGATGTCATTTGATCTGTCAAAAGTGTCTTGCCTAGAGTAAGATGTGCACTCAAGTCTCTCCCAGAGCACATCAGAGAGAGAGAGCAATACACTGCTAAAACCATGGTTGCTTAATCTGGACTCAGCAGGACCACAAATAAGACTGCCATTTTGAAAATGTGGGAGAGGACTTGGTCAGATGGATCAATGTAAGCATCAGAGGCAATTCAGAAGAGGTCCTCCATCAGGGAGTGGGGGGGTCATGGAAATCTGGTGGTTACAACAAATGCTTCTCAAGTCCTCACCAGCAAGACCGTGGAATCCTGTGTGGACCTGCTGGTCTTGGGGGAACTACCTGCTTTCCCTTTCCTTTTGTTGAGATCCGTATTCAATAAGAAGAGAAAATAAGCAATTTAATAACTGCTTTGGTTGGGGGTATGGTGCCTGGATGTCTAAGTTAACTGTCTAACTCTTGATTTCAGTTCAGGTCATGATCTCAGGGTCATGAGACTGAGCCCCATGTGGGGCTTGCATTTGGTGTGGAGCCTGCATAAGATTCTCTCTCTCCCTCTGCCCTCCCCAAAATAATAATAAATAAAAATTAAATTAAATCAAGTTAAATTTAAAAATCACTCACCATAATCAACTAGAATTTATTCTGGGGATGCAAGGATGGTTCAATATTTACAAATCAATCATTGTGATACATCATATTAATAACAGAAAGAAAAAACATTGGATCATGATAAATGGACTCAGTAAATTCATAAGATACCAAATTAATACATAGATCTGCAGCATTTCCATACACAAATAATGGAGTAGCAGAAAGAGCAGTTAAAACAATCCTATTTAAATGTGTACCAAAAAGAATAAAATACCCAGAAATAAACTTAACCAAAGAGGTAAAAGACCTGCACTCCTAAACTATAAAATGATTAAAGAAATTAATGATGATACAAACAAATGGGAAGATATTCCATGCTTACGTATTGGAAGAACCAATATTGTCAAAATGTCCACCCTATCCAAAACAATCTACAGATTCAAAGCAATTCCCATCAAAATACCAAAACCGTTTTTCACAGAATTAGAACACACAACACTAAAATTTGTATGAAACCACAAAATACCTCAAAGCCAAAACAATCTTGAAAAGAATAACAGAGCTGGAAGTACCACAATTGCAGATTTCAATATATACTACAAAGCTAGTAATCAAAACAGTATGATACTGGCAGAAAAATAGACACAGAACAGAATGGAGTCCAGAAATAAAGCCACAATTTTATGGTCAATTAATCTACAACAAAAGAGGCAAGAATATATGATGGGGAAAAGAGTCTCTTCAACAAAGGATGTTTGGAAATCTAAACAACCAAGTGCAAAAGAACAAAATGGACCATTTTCTTACACTACATACAAAAATAAACTCAAAATGGATTAAAGACCTAAATGTGAGAGGGGGAAAATACAAAATTCCTAGAAGAAAAGAGCCAGTAATTTCTTTGATATTGACCTTAACAACATTTTTCTAAATATGTCTCCTCTGGCAAGGGAAACAAAAGCAAAATTAAACTATCACAACTACGTCATAATAAAAAACCTTTGCGGAGAACAAGTGGTGGCAATGCAAACTGGTGCAGCCACTGTGAAAAAGAGTATGGAGTTTACTCAAAAAAAAAAAAAAAAAAAAGAAAGAAAGAAAGACCACATGATTCAATAATTCCATTGCTGGGCATTTACCCAGTGAATGAAAATACTACAAAAATGTGTATACGCCTCTATATTTTTTGCAGTATTTATACTAGCCAAGATATGAAAACAATTAAAATGTCCATGAGAGATTAATGAATAAAGAAGAATCAGCATACTCCCAGGAGCCACCACTCTTCCTCTTCCCCTAAGTGGCCTGAGGTGACCTCTGAAAATGGTTCCCTATTTGCTCAATCCAGAAAACCCTACAAAATCATGCAAATCAAGAGGTTCAAATATATGTGTTCACTTCAAGAACACACGTAAACTCCCAGGCCATCAAGGGTATGCTTATACAAATATCCACCAAGTATCTGAAAGATGACATTTTGCAGAAGGAATGTGTGCCATTCTGTCACTACAGTGGTGGAGTTGGTAGGAATGCCCAGGCCAGACAGTGGGGCTGGACAGAGTCAGTGGCCCAAGAAGAGTGCTGAATTTTTATTGCACATGCTTAAATGCAGAGAGTAGTGCTGAACTTAAGGGTTTAGATGTCAATTCTCTGGTCATTGAGCACATCCACGTGAACAAAACCCCCAAGATGAAGCACAGAATTTACAGGGCTCATGGAGGGCTCATAGTCGGATTAACCCATACATAAGCTCTCCCTGCCACACTGAGATGATCCTTACTACAAAAGAGCAGATTATTCCTAAACCAAAAAAGGAAGTTTCACAGAACAGAAAGATATCTCAGAAGAAACTGAAGAAACAAAAACTTATGGCCTGGGAGTAAATTCTGCACAGAATAAATGCAAATAAAAATAAAAAATAAAAAGAGAAGAATTAGTATATACATAAAACAGAGTATTATGTAGACATAAAAAGGAGAGATCTTGTCATTTGGGAGAACATGATTGGACCTAGAAAATATTATGCTAAGTGAACCATGTCATACAGAACAAGACAAATACCATATGATTTCATTTATATGTCGAATCTAAAAAACAAATGAATAAACAAACAAAAAGCAGAATCACACCTATACAGAGAAAAAAAATGATGTTTGCCAGAAGGGATGGGGATTGGGGATGGGCAAAATGAAGAGTGAAAAGGAATGCAAGATACAAGCTTCCAGTTATGGAATTAATAAGTTACAGGAATAAAAGATACAGCTTTGGGAAGATAGTCAATGGTGTTGTAATAGTGTCATATCATGACAGACAGTTAACTACACTTGCAGTGAGAATAGCAAAATGTATAGAGCTGCTGAATCACTATGTTGTACCTAAAACTAATGTAACATTGTGTACCAACTAAAATTTTAAAAAATATACAGAGTTTTCCAACACATGAACAAGTTATATATTTACATTTATTTACATCTTCAATTTTCCTTGACAAAGTTTTGTAGTTTTCATCATATGTCTTTCACATCTTTTATCAGACTTATCTCTATTTAATGTTTCTATGACTTGTAAATGGTATTTTTAACCAACTTCTGATGGTTACTTGTAATTGCATATAGAAGTACAAAATTTTTCTATATGTACCTTGTATCTTGAAATCTTGAAAAACTTATGTAATACTTCTAGTAGCCTTTCTTTGTAGATTTCACCAAATTTTCTACATAATCATTTCATATCTAATGAAAGACCATCTTGAGGGAGGAGTCAAGATGGTGGAGAAGTAGCAGGCTGAGACGATATCAGGCAGCAGGAGATCAGCTAGACAGCTTATCAAACCATTGTGAAAAACTACAAATCCAACAGGAGATCAAAGAGAAGAAGAGCAACAATTATAGAAACAGAAAATTGACCACTTTATGAAAGGTAGGACCAGCAGAGAAGTGAATCCAAAGCGACGGGAAGATAGACCACAGGGGGAGGGGCCGGCTCCTGGCAAGTGGCGGAGCAACAGAGCATAAAATCAGGACTTGTAAAAGTCTACTCCACAGACGGACATTGCTCCAGAGGCTAAACCGGGGTGAAGCCCTCGCGGGGACTCAGGTCCCGCGGGGTCACAGAAGGATCGGGGGTATCTGAGTGTCGCAGAGCTCACAGGTATTAGAGCGGGAAAGCCAGCTACAGACACAGAGCTGAGGAGTGAGCTCTCAACTTGGGGTTACCAAGAACTGTAATCTGTGACACGGGCTGGTGCTCTGTGCGTGGGGTCCCCCAAGATCCGGGGAGACTCCGACCTGTGAGAGCCCAGAGATCTTTGGGGTTCGGAGACTCCAGGTGGGACAATGTGCCAGAGACAGAGATGCTTGGTCACAGACTGGGTGACCTCAGAGCACATCCAGAGGCCAGTGAAATGGGCCTGATTGCGCGCATTTTTCTCCAAGCACGGCTGGAGGCTGGAGAGAGGGGAATGATTAAGCACTTTTCTCTGAAGGCACACTGAAGACTGGGGCCCCGAGCTCTCGGCTCCTCTGAACCGGAGACTGGGAGGCCGCCATTTTCATTCCCGTCCTCCGGAACTCTATGGAAAGCATTCAGAGAACAAAAACCCCAGAAAGCGAAACTGAAAGGATTATTTAGCCCTGCCCCTGGTAGGGGCGGTGCAATTCCACCTGGGGCAGAGACACTTGAAAATCACTACAACAGGCCCCTCCCCCAGAAGATCAACAAGAAATCCAACCAAGACCTAGTTCACTTAACAAGGAGAACAGTGGAATTCCAGAGGAGGAGAAAGCAAAGCACGGAATTCTTGGCTTTCTCCCCATGAATCTTTAGTCTTGCAAAGTTAATTAATTTTATTTTTTCTCTTCTGCTAATTTTAACTTTTACCCTTTCCTCTTTTAACGTTTTTTAACTAGTTTATCTTAATAACTTTCTTAAAAAAATCATTTTGAATATTTATTATTATAGTCATATATTATCCTTCACTGTATCTAACTTTATTCTTTGTATACACATAGGGGTTTTTTTTCTTCTTAAAAATTTGGGGTACAACTTTTTCTAATAGATCAAAATATACCCGAATCTAGTACCGGGCTTGATCTAGTCTCCAACCCAAGGAAGTTCTCTCCACTTTTTTTTTTTTTAATTCTCCCTACCAACTTACCTTATTAACTCCGTTGTTGAAAAAAAAAAATTTTTTTCTTTCATCTTTATAGTCATATTCCATACCTTCATTGTGTTTACCCTTATATATGTTTTGCATTCTTTAAAATTTTGAGAGGTAGTTTCTTTTAAGAGACCAAAATACTCCCAAAATTAAGTGGGTAACCCTGCTCTAGTCACCAGTCTAACACACATATATATATTTTTACTTTTTTTATGTTTTTTTCTTTATTTCTGTTCTCTTTCTTTATTTTTTTTTCTTTTCTGAACTTCTTTTTACCCCCTTTCTCTCCCCCACCCCCACGATTTGGGGTCTCTTCTGATTTGGTTAAAGCACATCTTCCTGGGGTCTTTGCCACCATGTTAGTATTACATTTGCTCCTTCATATATTCTTATCTGGACAAAATGACAAGGCGGAAAAACTCACCACAAAAAAAAGAACAGGAGGCAGTACCAAAAGCTAGGGACCTAATCAATACAGACATTAGTAATATGTCAGATCTGGAATTCAGGACGACGATTCTCAAGGTTCTAGCCGGGCTCAAAAAAAGCATGGAAGATATTAGAGAAGCCCTGTCTGGAGAAATAAAAGCCCTTTCTGGAGAAATAAAAGAACTAAAATCTAATCAAGCTGAAATTTTAAAAAAGCTATTAATGAGGTGCAATCAAAAATGGAGGCTCTTACTCCTAGGATAAATGAGGCAGAAGAAAGAATTAGTGATATAGAAGACCAAATGACAGAGAATAAAGAAGCTGAGCAAAAGAGAGACAAACAACTACTGGACCACGAGGGGAGAATTCGAGAGATAAGTGACACCATAAGATGAAACAACATTAGAATAATTGGGATTCCAGAAGAAGAAGAAAGAGAAAGAGGAGCAGAAGGTATACTGGAGAGAATTATTGTAAAGAATTTCCGTAATATAGCAAAGGGAACAAGCATCAAAATCCAGGAGGTGCAGAGAACCCCCCTCAAAATCAATAGGAATCGGCCCACACCCCGCCAACTAATAGCAAAATTTACAAGTCTTAGAGACAAAGAGAAAATCCTGAAAGCAGCACGGGACAAGAAGTCTGTAACATACAATGGTAAAAATATTAGATTGGCAGCAGACTTATCCACAGAGACCTGGCAGGCCAGAAAGAACTGGCATGATATATTCAGAGCACTAAATGAGAAAAACATGCAGCCAAGAATACTTTATCCAGCTAGGTTATCATTGAAAATAGAAGGAGAGATAAAAAGCTTCCAGGACAAACAAAAACTGAAAGAATTTGTAAACACCAAACCAGTTCTACAGGAAATATTGAAAGGGGTCCTCCAAGCAAAGAGACCCTAAAAGTATTATCAGGAAGGAACAGAGACAATATACAGTAACAATCACCTTACAGGCAGTACAATGGCACTAAATTCATATCTCTCAATAGTTACCCTGAATGTAAATGGGCTAAATGCCCCCAACAAAAGACACAGGGTTTCAGAATGAATAAAGAAACAAAACCCGTCAATATGCTCCTACAAGAAACTCATTTTAGATCCGAAGACACTTCCAGATTCAAAGTGAGGGGATGGAAAACAATTTACCATGCTAATGGACATCAAAAGAAAGCTGGGGTGGCAATCCTTATATCAGATCAATTAGATTTTAAGCCAAAGACTATAATAAGAGATGAGGAAGGACACTATATCATACTCAAAGGGTCTGTCCAACAAAAATATATAAAAATTTTAAATATCTATGCCCCTAACATGGGAGCAGCCAACTATATAAAACAATTAATAACAAAATCAAACAAACACATTGACAAGAATACGATAATGGTAGGGGATTTTAACACGCCCCTCACTGAAATGGACAGATCATCCAAGCAAAAGAGCAACAAGGAAATAAAGGTCTTAAATGACACACTGGAGCAAATGGACATCACAGATATATTCAGAACATTCCATCCCAAAGCAACAGAATACACATTCTTCTCTAGTGCCCGTGGAACATTCTCCAGAATAGATCACATCCTGGGTCAAAAATCAGGTCTCAACAGGTATCAAAAGATTGGGATCATTCCCTGCATATTTTCAGACCACAATGCTCTGAAGCTAGAACTCAATCACAAGAGGAAATTTGGAAAGAGCACAAATACACGGAGACTCAACAGCATCCTTCTAAAGAATGAATGGGTCAACCAGGAAATTAAAGAAGAATTGAAAAAAATCATGGAAACAAATGATAATGAAAACACAATGGTCCAAAATCTGTGGAACACAGCAAAGGCACTCCTGAGAGGAAAATATATAGCGATACAAACCTTTCTCAAGAAACAGGAAAGGTCTCAAATACACAACCTAACCCTACACCTAAAGGAGCTCAAGAAAGAACAACAAAGAAAGCCTAAACCCAGCAGGAGAAGAGAAATAATAAAGATCAAAGCAGAAATCAATGAAATAGGAACCAAAAAAACAATAGAACAAATCAATGAAACTAGGAGCTGGTTCTTTGAAAGAATTAATAAGATTGATAAACCCCTGGCCAGACTTATCAAAAAGAAAAGAGAAAGGACCCAAATAAATAAAATCATGAATGAAAGAGGAGAGATCACAACCAACACCAAAGAAATACAAGCAATTATAAGAACATTATGAGCAACTCTATGCCAACAAATTTGACAATCTGGAAGAAATGGATGCTTTCCTAGAGACATATAAACTGCCAAAACTGAATCAGGAAGAAATAGAAAACCTGAATAGGCCCATAACCAGTAAGGAGATTGAAACAGTCATCAAAAATCTCCAAACAAACAAAAGCCCAGGGCCAGATGGCTT
>ML111390.1:0-30828 GCA_003697995.1 Taxidea taxus jeffersonii | reverse complement strand
GATATAAAATCAATGCACAGAAATCAGTTGCATTTCTTTACACCAACAACAAGACAGAAGAAAGAGAAATTAAGGAGTCAATCCCATTTACAATTACACCCAAAACCATAAGATACCTAGGAATAAACCTAACCAAAGAGGCAAAGAATCTATACTCAGAGAACTATAAAGTACTCATGAAAGAAATTGAGGAAGACACAAAGAAATGGAAAAATGTTCCATGCTCATGGATTGGAAGAATAAATATTGTGAAAATGTCTATGCTACCTAAAGCTATCTACACATTTAATGCAATGCCTATCAAAATCCCATCCAATTTTTTCAAAGAAATGGAACAAATAATCCTAAAACTTATATGGAACCAGAAAAGACCTCAAATAGCAAAAGGAATATTGAAAAAGAAAGCCAACATTGGTGGCATCACAATTCCAGACTTCAAGCTCTACTACAAAGCTGTCATCATCAAGACAATATGGTACTGGCACAAAAACAGACACATAGATCAACGGAACAAAATAGAGAGCCCAGAAATAGACCCTCAACTCTATGATCAACTAATCTTCGACAAAGCAGGAAAGAATACCCAATGGAAAAAAGACAGCCTCTTCAACAAATGGTGCTGGGAAAATTGGACAGCTGCATGCAGAAAAATGAAACTGGACCATTTCCTTACATCACACATGAAAATAGACTCAAAATGGATGAAAGACCTCAACGTGAGAAAGGAATCCATCAAAATCCTTGAGGAGAACACAGGCAGCAACCTCTTCGACCTCAGCCGCAGCAACTTCTTCCTAGGAACAACGCCAAAGGCAAGGGAAGCAAGGGAAAAAATGAACTATTGGGACTTCATCAAGATCAAAAGCTTTTGCACAGCAAAGGAAACAGTCAACAAAACCAAAAGACAACTGACAGAATGGGAGAAGATATTTGCAAACGACATATCAGATAAAGGGCTAGTATCCAAAATCTATAAAGAGCTTAGCAAACTCAACACCTGAAGAACAAATAATCCAATCAAGAAATGGGCAGAGGACATGAACAGACATTTCTGCAAAGAAGACATCCAGATGGCCAACAGACACATGAAAAAGTGCTCCACATCACTGGGCATCAGGGAAATACAAATCAAAACCACAATGAGATACCACCTCACACCAGTTATGGAAAGAACCTAGATGTCCATCAACAGATGAATGGATAAAGAAGATGTGGGATATATATACAATGGAATACTATGCAGCCATCAAAAGAAATGAAATCTTACCATTTGCGACGACATGGATGGAACGAGAGGGTATTATGCTTAGCGAAATAAGTCAATCGGAGAAAGACAACTATCATATGATCTCCCTAATATGAGGAAGTGGAGATGCAACGGGGGTGGGGGCTAAGGGGGTAGGAAAGAATAAAGGAAACAAGATGGGATTGGGAGGAAGACAAACCAAAAGAGACTCTTAATGTCATAAAACAAACTGAGGGGGGGGTGGGAGAGGGTGGTGGGGTTACATTATATGTTTAAATAAAAAAAATAAATTTAATTAAAAAAATATGGGCAGAAATGTCCCCATCTTAGAGTATGTTATAGTTTATTACCACCAAAGACTAAGATGTGAGGTTTTTTTCATAACCATATATAGACATAATGAGTGACCTTTCCTACTAATGTTTGGCACAACACTCATAATTAACCTGATGGTCTAAACTAGTAATCAGAAGAAGGGGTTCCTGGGTGGTCAAGCATCTGCCTTGGGCTCAGGTCATGATCTTAGAGTCCCGGAACCATTTCAAGCTCCTTGCTCAGTGAGGAGTTTGCTTCTCTCTCTCCCTCAGCTCCTCCCTCACTGCTTGTGCTCTCTGTGTCTCTTTCACTCACTCTCTCTCTCAAATAAATAAATAAAATCCTAAATATATATATATGTACATATATATACACACACACATATATATAATAAATTCATACACACATACACACACATACGTATGTACATACACACACACAGTCCTTTGAATGGAGACTTCTTATTCTGCTGGGAAAAATTTATCATTTTAAACAATCTTAGAAACAAATATCATGAACCAGTTTCCCTTATAGAGTCAACAATGTAGCACCAAACATGGCAAAAAAAGGTCCCTGTTCCTGGGGACTTGGCATCCAAATGCATGGAGAAGATATTAAACAAACACACCAGAAAGGAAATAATCTGATAGTGGTGAGTGCCATGCTGGAAAGGGTTTGGAGGAGAGGCTGCTGTGCTAGGTGAGCTGGCCAAAAAGAGCCTTTCTGAACAGGTAACCTTTCAACAGATATCTGAATGTCTGGAATAATCCCATTATGTGAAGATTTAAAGAAAGAGCTGATAGAAGACCATGAAGCAGGAAGAGGATGGTGCACTAAGAAGCAGAAAGGAGGACAAAGAAAGGCCACTGTCACAAAAGAGTAGTGGCCAAATAGAAAAAAGAAAAAGAAAAACATAGGCACAATAGAGAGGAAGGACCAGAGATAGATCAAATGGTAACTGGTCATCATTCTATTTGAGATATTATAAACAGAAGAGTGTCCATATCAGATTTACATTTTAAGGGATTATTCTGGTTACTAGTAAAGAATCGGTTTAGAAGGCAAGAGTGAAAGCAAGGGGACCAGTTAGGGAGCATTTGAAGTACTGTAAACAAGAGATGATGGTAGGTTAGACTATGAGGTGGAACAGGAGATGGAGGGGCAATTGTATACCAAAGATATATTTTGGAGAAATTGTCAAGGGGATTTGCTGATGGACTGGATATGAGAGGTGAGGAAGCAAAGATAACTCCTGAGATTTTGAATGGCATAACTGGGTGGATGGTTGTATAACTTACAAATATGGAGATAACTGGAAAAGCTAAGGATTAGAAATCAGACATTCTGCTTTAAACACATTTGATTTTTTTCCTTTTAAAAATAAATAATATACTCATGTTTTAAAAATAAGAAGTTTAAAAATAATTTGTACAATGAGAACTCTCCTTCACAATTCAGTCCATGTGTCCATTTTGCCCCACACAACAGAAAGATTATATAAAAATATATATAAATATTAATTTCTGTTGTGCCCACCAAGAAATTATATGTATTTACAAATAAGCATGAAAATAAATTTTTGCTATTTCTTAAAATATAATTTGTATTCATTAAAATGCACAGATGTGTTAGACTCCTGTTATTGTGGTTCTCAAAGAACCACTTATTCCAAACAAGGTGTAGAATATATCTATCATTCCAAAAAGTTGCTTGGTGATCCTTGTCTTCCTCCATGCAACCACCATCATAGTGAGAAACCACTTTCTAGTTTCTAACATCATGGGTTAGTTTTTCTTTTCCCCGGGTTTTACAAAAACAGAATCATATGACATGCACTCTATTTCAATGGGTTTTTTAACTCAGCATTATAATTTTAAGGTACATGCATTCCATTGCATTATCTGCAGCTGTAGCTTTTTAATTACTGAATAATGTTCCATTGTAGGTATATAATCCAAAGGTTCTACTATTTTTATCCTCTTATAAGCATTTGGGTTGTTTCAGATCTTAGGCAGTGATAAGGTTTCCATGAACATTCTAATAAAAGTCACTTTGTGGATATGTGTCTTCATTTCTCTTGGCTACACACTTCCAAGTAGGATTACTGGATCATACAGTAGATATCTGTTTATATCTACCTGAAATTGCCAGTTTTCCAGTGATTGAACTATTTTAAATTCCCAGCAGCAATGTGTAAAAGTTCAAGTTACTTCACCACTCACCAACATCTGGTGTTGTATGTTAATCATGCCTTTTTATTTTTTGTATTTTTGATGCTTTAACATCTTGAGGCCTCTCTGAAGAGGACTCTGGAGACTCTGCCAACTCTGGAGAGACTGCCCCTCCCAGTGTTGGTCGATTACTAGAGATAGCTTATGTCTCACCAGCAAAGGCACAAACAAATCCAGAGTCCATTCTCCAACCACCCTCTTTGTCAGGTCCCACAGTTCTCATCCACTGACCAGGCAGCACTGAGAAGTGGTAGGGCAACTGTGTCATTTAGCTGACAGTGTCTAGTATTGAGGATGTTATATGTTCCTGGAGACACTTGATAAACCAATTTTTCTCTTCCTTCTGAGGTTTGCTGTTCTGCAGAACAGTGGAGAGTGCTCTACCTGAACAAATCATCCTATTCTGGGCCATTTCAAAGATAACTAATGATGTGTATCATTCCATGAGCTTAACAATCATTTGTATATCTTCCAAAGTGTTTATTTAAATATTTTGTGTAGTTTTTAGTTGGAGAGAGAGAGAGAGAGAGAGAGAGATGATGAGATTCCAAGTTCCCTCCCAGTGTGTGATATGCTTATTAATTTTGTAATGGTATATTTTTTATATTTTTTATTAACATATAATGTATTATTAGCCCCAAGGGTACAGGTCTGTGAATCGCTAGGTTTACATACTTCATAGCACATCCCTTCCTCAATGTCCATAACCCCACTACCCTTCCCCCTAGCAACCCTGTTTGTTTTATGAGATTAAGAGTCTCTTATGGTTTGTCTCCCTCCCAATCCCATCTTGTTTCATTTATTCTTCTCTTACCCTCCAAACCCCTCACATTGCCTCTCAACTTCCTCATATCAGGGAGATCATATGATAATTGTATTTCTCTGATTGACTTATTTCGCTAAGCATAATATCCTCTAGTTCCATCGACATTGTCTCAAATGGCGAGATTTCATTTCTTTTGATGGCTGCATAGTATTCTGTAATGGTATATTTTGATGAGAAGTAATTTTTAAAATTTTTTGAGGTTCAATTTGTCTGAAATCTATAAAGAACTTATCAAACTCAACATCCAGAGAACAAAAAACAAAAAGTGCTCCACATCACTGGGCATCAGGGAAATACAAATCAAAACCACAATGAGATACCACCTCACACCAGTCAGAATGGCTAAAATTAACAAGTCAGGAAATGACAGATGCTGGCGAGGATGCGGAAAAAGGAGAACCCTCCTACACTGTTGGTGGGAATGCAAGCTGGTGCAACCACACTGGAAAACAGCATGGAGGTTTCTCAAAAAATTGAAAATAGAGCTACCCTATGACCCAGCCATCACATTACTGGGTATTTACCCTAAAGATACAAATGTAGTGATCTGAAGGGGCATGTGCACCTGAATGTTTATAGCAGCAATGTCCACAATAGCCAAACTATGGAAAGAGCCTAGATGTCCATCAACAGATGAATGGATAAAGAAGATGTGGGATATATATACAATGGAATACTATGCAGCCATCAAAATAAATGAAATCTTGCCATTTGCGATGACATGAATGGAACTAGAGGGTATTATGCTTAGCGAAATAAGTCAATCGGAGAAAGACAACTATCATATGATCTCCCTGATATGAGGAAGTGGAGATGCAACGGGGATGGGGGTTAAGGGGGTAGGAAAAGAATAAATGAAACAAGATGGGATCAGGAGGGAGACAAACCAAAAGAGACTCTTAATGTCATAAAACAAACTGAGGGGGGTGGGGGGAGGGGTGTTGGGAGAGGGTGGTGGGGTTACATTATATGTTTATATAAAAATTTTAAAAAATTTTTAAAAAAGAAAGACAATCTTATTTCTGCCAATCTAGATGCCATTTTTTCCCTTAACCTGACTGCACTAACACTTGAATAGAAGTGATGAGAGCAGATATCTTGTCTTATTCCTGATTTTAGAGGAAAATCATTCATTTTCACAAGTATGATTTTAGATACAGATCTTTGAAAATGTCTGTTACAGATCAAAGAAGTTTCTGTCTATCCCCAGTTTGCTAAGAACTTTTCTCAGGATGGGTGTTAGTTGGAATATAATTTCATATACAGGTATATTATGTATTACTTAGATTTTTATGTACCAACTTAGGTATTTAACCACATTATCTAATACAGTTTAAATAAAGAAATGTCAAATTTACTTTAAAGGAAACTCATAACTGGAGACTTGACTTTTTACCAATACAAGGTCTTATGAGTCACAAATCTTCATTTCGTTCTTTTCATTTTTTTAAAGATTTATTTGAGAGATAGAAAGAGAGCAGGGGGAAGGGGAAGAAAGGGTCCTAAATAAACTCAGGACTGGGAAAATAACCCAACCCAGGCCCAATCCCATGACACTGAGATCTTGACTTGACCCAAAAACCAAGAGTCAGATGCTCAACCAACTGTATCACCAGGCTCCTCATTCTTTTCTTTTTAACTTAATATTTCTCTTCTTTCCTTTTGTACATTTTTGGTTGATACATCAAATCCTTGATGGAACAAAAAGGAATATATTAAACAAATGCATTTTAAAAGACTTTCAAGAATTTTTTATCTATTTATTTCACAGAGAGATCACAAGTAGGCAGAGAGGCAGACAGAGAGAGAGGGGGGAGCAGGCCCCCCGATGAGCAGAAAGCCTGATGCAGGGCTCAATCCCAGGACCCTGAGATCATGACCTGAGCTGAAAGCAGAGACTTAACCCACTGAGCCACCCAAGTGCCCAAAAAGATTTTATATTTAACTAATTTCTAAACTCCAATGGGACTGCATATTACACACATGCTCCATCACATGAGCCACCAGGCACCCCAATAAATGCATTTTAATTAAACATTTTGGTAAATAAGTAGCCCCAAGTTAAGAATTGCTTAGAAGGTATGATTTTTTATTAAGATGGGATTTTTATTTAATTAGAAATTTTATTAAACCTTACCCTTAATGTATACTATTGAGCAGGCTTCCCTGCTCAATACTCTTCATTGTGACCTCGACCTTCTAGATATCTAATACTGCCTATGTCTCCAGCCTCATGTACCACTTTCTTCTGCATGGCCAAAATTAACCTTTATTGTCTTTGAAAACTCCATAATATATCTGTACTTATGTGGAATTTAAGTCCCCTAGGTTTCTGCATAGTTTAGTCCCTTGGTTTAAAATATCACCTCACAAAAACTCTCTCTGACCATCTGATCTAAATTATGCCCTATCCTACCACTGCAATTTTTGTATACCCTCCATTTTTCCTTTTATATAATTTAGTATCTTTGATATTATAGATCTTTGTGTTCATCTGTTTATTGACCACCTCTCTCATAATAATGTAAGTTTCACAAAAGGAAGATATCATAGAGGTAAATAAATGGATGAATTAAATGTACCAGCCCTGGATGCCAACTGATTATTTGACCAAAGAGTTGGGCCAAATCACCTGGAGCTGTCATCAGATTCATCTGTTATCTTCACCTCAGTCTCTTAGAATTGCTGGCTTTTGTTCACTGTCTGCTTTCACCTCTTCTGGGCTGACCTTCAACTCAACCTTCCTTCAAATGAAGCTAATGCAAATTGCAATGCTCCTAAGAGCTAACCTTTGTTTTTTCTTAAATTATTTATTTGAGAGAGAGAGAGAGGACAGTGGAGTGGGGAGGATCTTCGAACAGACTCCATACTAAGAACAGAGCCTAGCAGGGGACTTGATCCCAGGAGACTGAGATCATGACCTAAGCAGAAATCAAGAATCAGATGCTTAACCAACTGAACCACCCAGGCACCCCCTAAGTGCCAAACTTTTTAAAAATGTAAACCTGTTTCCAGGTATCTTAATTCTCCTGCACAGGTAAGAAAAGATAAGAAGAATGTAATCTAGTCCTTATTTTTTAAATGGAGGATTTCAAAAACTGATAAAGGAAAAGAAATTTCTGCTACTGTCATGAGTGTTTGAGTCACCTATAGTAGTCACTGTAACTTCTTTCACTTTACCAAATAATATAAGATTTTTTTATTTCTCTATATCATATTTATAGTGTCTATAATGGCTCCATAAGATCAGTCTATGAACTGGTATTGATCCACATGCCCTAGAATCACCAGAGTAACATTAATAGGAAATTCTGGGTCTACTTCAAAGATTCTGATTTAGGAGAACAGGAGAAAGACCTGGAAATCTGTTCTTGTAAAAAGATACACAAATAGGGGTGCCTGGGTGACTCAGTTGGTTAAGCATCAGACTCTTGATTTCAGCTCAGGTTATGATTTCAGAGTCATGGGCTGGAACTCCACGCTGGGCTCCATGCTCAGCAGGAAATGTGCTTGACCTTCTCTCCCTCTACTTCTGTCCTTCCCCATACTTTCACTTGCTCTCACTCTGTCAAATAAGTCTAAAAAATTAAAATGAAAATTTAAAAAAATTAAAAGATCCACAAATAATTATGTGATAGACGGGTTTCAGAGACAGTGTTTTAGAACATTTTAGTCTTTTAGATATCAATTAATTTTTAAAATCTGGTTCAGTTATGACTTACAGATTGGCACTAATTGCCTTTAACATGAACAAAAACGTGTGAGTGCTCTTCAACTAGAAGTAGAGATCACTTGACTAGAAAAATTAAGTGTAAGAATGGGTTCAGGTAATAAAAGTCAAAAAAATTATGAGGTTAAGGACTAGATGAGTGACCAGAGATAACAAACCAGTAGTTATTGGAGGTGAGGGTAGGAAAGTCCAAAGTTAAGACATCCAGATCACTTAAATCAAGTAACCATCTATCAAGCCCTAATTTGAAGGCAAGATCTAGTTTAATTGGGCATAATATTCTCCTATTTTAACTAGGCAGAAATAGATGAATTTCAGTCTGCATCTCTAGATACAAATGAATAAAAACCTACTCTGAGTCTGCATCTCTAGGTACAAATCAAGATCACTTATGTGGAAAGAAATGAGGAAAATTTTTATGATCTTTGTCAACTCATGAGATCTCATTTGCTTTGACTAATTCCTGTGCACATATGAATTTTTCTCAAGGCAGCTTTCACATCCTTGTTCTGGAGACTGAGGATCAGTGGGTTTATAAGTGGGGTCACTGATGAGTAGAACAAGGTTACAATCTTCTGTATCCCACCTGGATTTCCAGGGGTTGAGCTAATGTATACCACCATGATGGGTCCATAGAAGAGAGACACCAAAACAAAGTAAGAACCACAGGTGGAGAAGGCCTTACGTCGGGCATCTGCTGAAGGGACATGCAGCACTGCTCTAAGAACAACGGTGTAGGACCCAAGAATGAAGAACAAGATGATGAAGACAATAAGAGAGCTTAGTATAGAACAGGAAAGTGCAATTCCATGGGAGGGATGCAGGACAGGGCCAAAAGAGGCCCACGGTCACAGACAAAATGGTCAGTCATACTGGGGCCACAAAATAGGAGTTGTATTATAAAATAGATAGGGACTGGATAGCAGAGGAAAGCTGTGACCCAGCACAGGGCCACCAGGTTCATGCAGAGATGGTTGTTCATGAAGACAGATAATGGAGAGGCTGGCAGGTGGCCAAGTAATGATCAAAAGCTATGAGGGGCAGCAAGAGGGTCTCAGTGATACCCATGGAGAAGAAGAAGTAGAACTGGAAGAAACAAGCCATGAAAGAGACGGTTTCAGTCTCAGATAGGAAGTTCTTTAACATATTGGGAATAGTTGTGTTGACATAACAGATCTCCAGGAATGAAAAGTTGGCCCGCAGAATGTACATGGGGGTGTGAAGCCTGCGATCCAGCTTCACTGCACAATGATCCCATTCCCCATCAGTGTCAGGATGTAGGACACCAAGAACAGCATGAAGAGAATGACCTGAACCTCTCTGGAGCATGGATAACTCAGGAGTATGAATTTAGTCACACTTGCTAACTCCTGACATATTCATGGCTTCCTAAGCAGCGGAGAAGAAAAGTGACAATGACAAAGATGGTCTTATTCTTTCATCTTCAAGATTATTTCTTTTGTGGAGATCCCTAGCTCCCTCAGATTCTATTATTCCATTAGATAATGAGATAACTGCACTGCTGAAGACGATGAACTTCAGAGAGTGCTTGGTATGATCAGACTTTGAATCTTTATATTCTCTCATTTCTCTTTCAGAATTTCCCCATGCTCTGTGGCAAGCAGCTTGGAGAAGGTTAATGACAGTACTCACAAACGTAAGTAGGTATGAAAATCAAGTATTTCTATCTATAGATTAAGAGCTATATACCCTTGTTGTTGGACACAGAATTTCAATTACTTAAATCTTTGGAATTAAAGACACAAATGTTAGGTCTCAGAAGAGGGATAAAGGTAATACACAGGGGTGCCTGGGTGGCTCAGTGGGTTAAGCCACTGCCTTGGGCTCAGGTCATGATCTCAGGATCCTGGAATTGAGCCCCACATCAGGCTCTCTGCTCAGTGGGAAGCCTGCTTCCTCCTCTGTCTCTGCCTGCTGCTCTACCTACTTGTGATCTCTGTCTGTCAAATAAATAAATAAAATCTTTTTTTTTAAAAAAAAGGTAACAAAACACAAATCTTATGCATTTCACTGTTATTCTGGATCAGTGTTGATGTCCTAAGGTCATCTGACAACTGGACAAAAAACATCACACGTACCATCTGTTCTTCAGTGTTCGTTGTGGTTTGTTAACTCAATGAAAATTTGAACTCCCAGACACCTACATAATGGCTTTTATATCAGTTCCATCTTCTGCCTGTTGAATTGAAATACTTCTGTAAAACCTTGGTCTAGGTTAAATCTCTACTTAGAGGTAGAAAACCTAAGCAATATATTTGGTCTATTACTTAAGGATTTTTGAGGGTTTTGCCTGAAGTGTCACTAAGTGTCCTAGAAGGCCTCTACTCTTCTGGTTTACGGATAGATGCAGAGGCTCACAAATGTCAGATACTCCTAAGCAGAGGTCCCTGGGAACCAAGAACAATGCTGAGTCATAAGCTGTCCCTCTGGACAAAGATTCCCTTTCTACTTCTTCACCCCCTCTGTCACCACCATCCTACTCTAGATGTGGAAGATCAGTGTTGTTGTGGGAAGTTGGAGGATCTTTGTGAAAACTTGCTTGTCTGAGATTTAAATGTTGTATGATTTCCATGCTGAGAAAAGCAAAACAAAGCCTATGAAATTGCCTACAATTCTGTAGTTAGTAGTTTGGTCTTGTTAATTTATTTTAAGATCCCTTCCATTAGTGAGGGGCAGTCATCATTTGGGCCTAAATGACCCAAGTGACGTGACTGAGTGATGATATTTATTCATAAAATATAATGCAGAACAGAGAACCAGATGCCTTTAATAAAAGTATTCTGTCTAAGAATGTTTATGTGTTAGTTATAAAATGCATTACTTTCCAGGTTGTGTAATGCCCATAACTTTGGGAGTGATCTTGATGACTGCAATTAGTGACACAGGCATTGGAGTCATTCATAATTTTTCACATCACACTTCACTGCAAGGCTCCTCTTTGGGACTAAATCATGATTGGCAAAACCAAACTGTGAGTTAATTCTTCTGTAGCAGGAATTCAGAGAAATGCAGAAGCCAAGGAAACCATGGGGAAAGAAGTGTAAAAGGACAAAGTATTTGGGCACCTGGGTGGCTCAGTGGGTTAAGCCACTGCCTTCGGCTCAGGTCATGATCCCAGGGTCCTGGGATCGAGTCCCACATCCGGCTCCTTGCTCAGCAGGGAGCCTGCTTCTCTCTCTGCCTCTCCCTGCCACTCTGCCTGCTTGTGAGCGCACTCTCTCTCTCTCTCTCTGAGAAATTTAAAAAAAAATCTTTAAAAAAAAAAAAAAGGACAAAGTATTTGTTGATCATTGTGTATGAGGGTTACAAGGGCTTTGCAAGCCATGTAGGAGTGAACCCACCACCCTGGAGTGTTCAGTTATGTTCTCCCTCCTCAAGATACCTGATCATCTACTCTGTGGCAGAGCCAAACACGGCTAAAGTCAGAGAGAGCTGAAGATTTTTCTGCCCTGCTCCGCACAGCTACTTTGTCAGTCCTTTCCAGAAATCATTTCACTCACATGCTATTTCCCCCACAAACCTGGTTCTGACTGGATCAACCTCTAGTTAGTGAGGATGGACTTTTCATACTTCCTCATCCTCATTTCCCTCACTTCCCTGATTTCCAGCCCTCTGAGCTATAAAGATGAACCTCCTTATAGTCTTCATGTAGTGAGAGGTGCTACTGTTTCCACGACTACATAAAAGAAGGGAGAGCTAAAAGGCACACCTAAGAACTTGTATATCTTCTGAACCTACCTCCTTACAGAGCTGGCAGGGGTGACTTGAATCCTGTTTTCACTACAGCAGAAGGAGGCATGATGGAGGGGATGGCATTCTTGGTAGAGAGCAGCCCAGAGAGGGTAATTACTTTGCTGAACACACAATACTAATTTAGAACAAAACTGGCGTATTTGCTGTACTACAGGATACTTATCTGTGTTCCTCTGAAATCTGTGCCCAATTCCTTCTAGGGGATATAGTCTCCTGTGAATTCCAAAAGTGAGAATTTGTAAGAGAGGACTGTTAGTTATATCCCCAAGATATATTCTCTCAGGAGCCCCTTGATTGGCCTTTGGGACTCCAATTTCCCCATGGTGATCAGATACTCATGCTATTCTTAGAGCAGAAATTTACTTACTTTGTTGTATAAACAGATTAGTCTTATGGTGGTGCAATCTCTACAGCATCACCAGCTTAGCTGAAATGGAAGATTTTTGTTTATCGTCTTATTCTTTTATATTCAATTTTATTTTTTTTTTTTTAGTTTTGAAGTCTTATCTCTCAATATCAGAGTTATGACATCAGAGTTCTCATTCTCATTCCTGTTGGCTCACTCCATGGCTTGAACAGTGTTATTCCCTTTCTCTGGTAACAGGCTCTCCAAACCAAGTCTGTGTTTCTAGTATGACACTGATAAGTAAATTCCATTTCATGCTGGACAGGTCCCAGGAGCAGAGACCACAGGGTACGTGATGAAATGCTAAAGTTCTAGAGATACCTCCCATTCTAGTCCTTGAGAGTATTTCAAACTATTTTAGCAGATATTCCCAGAAGCAGATATGAATGCTGAAATTTTCTTGCTTCTTTTAAGCAAGACATTAAAAGAAGTGTCTGAAACTTTGGGTCCCCTTTGTTTCTTTTTTTCTTAGGTGTTGTTGATATACTACATTATTTTAGCTTCAGGTGTAGAATACAATGATTTGATACTTATATATATTGCAAAATGATCACTACAATAAGTCTAATTAACATCTATCACAACGCATAATTACAAAATATTTTTCTTGTGGTAAGAACTTTTTTTAAAAATATTTTATTTAGTTGACAGAGACACAGCAAGAAAGGGAACACAAACAGGGAGAGTGGGAGAAGGAGAAGCAGGCTTCCCACAGAGCAGGGAGCCTGATGTGGGGCTCAATCTGAGTACCCTGGGATCATGACCTGAGCCTAAGGCAGATGTTTAACAACTGAGCCACCCAGGTGCCCCTTGTGGTAAGAACTTTTAAGATATACTCTCTTACCTAGCAGTTTCCAAATATGCAATGCAGTATTATTAACAATAGTCACCATGCTGTACATTATATCCCTGAGTTATTTATTATATAACTCAACATTTGAACACTTTGATCCCCTTCACCTATTTCACCAACCCCCATCCCTCACCTCACCAACCATCAGTATTTTTTCTGTATCTATGAGCTTGGTTTCAGGATTTTTGTTTTGTTTTGATTTGATTTTGGGTCCCACATATAAGTGAGGTTATAGGATATTATCTTTCAGTCTGATTTGTTTTACTTAGCATAATGCCCTCAAGGTTCATCCATGTTGTTGCAAATGACAAGATTTCCATCTTGTTATGGCTGAATAATATTCCACTACTACATACACACCACGTTTTCTTTATCCTTTCAGCCACTGATGGACATTTAGGTTGTTTCCACTTCCTGGCCCTTGTAAATTATGATGCATTTACATGGGGGTGCAGATATCTCTTGTAGATACTGATTTCATTTCCATTAGATATGTACCCAGAAGTGGAATTGCTGGGTTATATGCTAGTTCTCTTATTAATTTTTTGTTTGAGGAAACTCCATACTATTGTCCATGGTGGCTGTACTAATTTACATTCCCACAACAGTGTACAAAGTTTCTCTTTCTTCACATTCTCACTAGCACTTGTTATTTCTTGTCTTTTTGATAGCCATTCTAACAAGTGTGAGGCTATTCATCACTGTGGTTTTGATTTGCATTTTCCTCATGAGAAATAGACTTGTTAAATACTCCCTCACTGGGGCGCCTGGGTGGCTCAGTGGGTTAAAGCCTCTGCCTTCAGCTCAGGTCATGATCCCAGGGTCCTGGGATTGAGCCCCGAATTGGGCTCTCTGCTCAGCAGGGAGCCTGCTTCCTCCTCTCTCTCTCTGCCTGCCTCTCTGCCTACTTGTGATCTCTGTCTGTCAAATAAATAAATCAAATAAATAAAATCTTTAAAAAATTAATTAATTAATTAATTAAATACTCCCTCATTAAAAAATACTCCCCCATTTTATTTTATTTTTCCCCATTTTATTTTAATGAAGAGTGATATAATAGTAATAAGGAAGGTAATAGCAAATAAAATCTTATTTATTGGGGATTAAATGGTCCTAATTCCTACTGAAAAAGAATGCTAAATTCATTAATATGAGTACTGTATAAAAAGAGCATTGGATCATATCTCAGATTGACCTCTATTTGTATTATAGCTCTATCATATACTCAACTATATGATCCTTTGTATATTATTTAACCTCATTAAGCCCCAGATATTTAACTATAAATATACTAGTTCTATCCTAATACATTTGTGAAAACTAAATAATAATGTATATAAAGGGGTGTCTGGGTGGCTCAGTTGTTAAGCATCTGCCTTTGGCTGGTGTCCTGATCCCAGAGTCCTGGGATGGAAGCCTGCTTCTCCCTCTCCCACTCCCCCTGCTTGCGTTCCCTCTCTCACTGTGTCTCTCTCTGTCAAATAAATAAATGAACTCTTTTTTTAAAAGTATGTAAAATGCTTACTATGTGTAAATATTCAACAGATGATAGTCTTCCCCTTTTCCCTTCTTTTGCATTAAACTTCATACAAATTTTCTCTGGAAGAAATATTTCTGTTATTCTGTTTTGTAATTTCTTACATATATGAAAGAAAAAATTCATGCATATATATGTATATTTATACTCTGCCTTTTCTGCTAAACAAACAAAATATGTAAACAAAAACTTTACATCTAAATGAATATAGCTAGGAGATATAATTGTATCAGAAAACCTATGTTTAAGAAAGCTTACACAAGGGCACCTGGTGGCTCAGTGGGTTAAGCCTCTGCCTTCAGCTCAGGTCATGATCTCAGGGTTCTGGGATCGAGCCCCACATCAGGCTCTCTGTTTAGCAGGGAACCTGCTTCCCCCCCTCTCTCTCTACCTGCCTCTCTGACCATTTGTGATTTCTCTCTCTGCCAAATAAATAAAACCTTTGAAAAAAAGAAAGAAAGAAAGCTTACACAAGAAAGAAAGAAAGCTATGATAGCTAACATCATACTTAATCATTAGAAACTTAGTTTTCCACTAAGATCAGATACAAAGCAAAGACATCCCCTCTTACCACTCCTTTTCAGTGTTGTACTGGAAGTCCTTGTCAATGCAATAAGACAAGAAAAGAAAATGTATACAGACTGGGGAGGAAGACATAAAACTTTTGTTTTTCACAAATGACATGATTATCTATATAGAAAACCTGAAAGAACTGTTAGAGTAGGCAGTTAGCTAGGTTCTAGCAGTATACCTGGAGGCCAGCCACCAGGAAGTCATGGCTAGCTCTCAGGAGAGTCAGGGACCTGTCCTGGCAGCACCCCACAAAGAGCCAGATCAAACCAGACAGGCCCAAGATGTCAAGTGCCATAAAAGGAAACCTCTGACCAAATTAAGGATAAAACCCATGAAACCCTGCATCCCTGCCCCAGGTAATGACTATTCCACCCCCTACTTAACAACTGTCAATAAAAAGATAGAAACCAACCTCCAGAGTATACATATCTCCCCCCCTTATTTGCCCATTCTCATATCTCAAAAGTGTACTTTTTTGCTCTAATAAACCTTGCCACTTGTGTTGCTCATCCACTGTTTTGTGTACATGTCCTTAAATTCTTTCTCAAGACAAGACCAAGAACCTTTGGTGACATCTTTGGGGATGGGCTGGGTCAATGCCCCAGAGCCCATGGTCTCCCCAGTTCACCCAGCAACAGAATCAATTAAAAAATTTCCTGGAACTAATAAGTGGTATTAGGTTGCAGGCTACAAGTTCAATATACAAAATCAATTGCTTTCCTATATACCATCAATGAACACAGGGAATGTGAAATTAAAAACATGATACCATTTACATTAACACCTCAAAAATGTAAATATTTACATATCTAACAAAATATGTCTAAGAACTAAAGGAAAAGTACAAAACTCTGAGGAACAAAAATCAAAGTACTAAATGAATGGCAAGATAATCAATGTTCATTAATAGGAAGATCCAATATTGTCTAGATGTCCCAACTTGATTTACAGATTCAATGCAATTCCAATTAAAATTCCAGAAATTATTTTATGAACAGCAACAAACTGATTCTAAAGTTTATATAAGAGGGAAAAGACTCAGAAAAGTTGATACAATATTGAAGGAGAAGAACAAAATGGGAAGATTAACCCAAACTGACTTTAAGGCTTATTATAAAGCTACAGTAACTAAGATAGTGTGATACAGGCAAAAGGATAGACCAATAGGTCAGTGTAACAAAATAGAGAGCCCAGAAATAGATTCCCAGAAATATACTGAACTGATCTTTGACAAAGGAGCAAAGGCAGTATAATGGAGCAAAGACAGTCTCTTCAGCAAATGGTGCTGGAACAACTGGACATTCACATACAAAAAAAGAAAAATCAAGCTAGATTTGAACTTTTAAACTTTCACAAAATGAACTCAAAATGGATCATAGACCCAAGTGTAAAATACAAAACTATAAAACTCCTAGAAGATAAATAGGAAAAAAAACTAGATGACCTTGGATATGGTCATACTTTTTAAATATAATACCTAAGACATAATCTGTATAAGCTGGGCTTCATTAAAATTTAAACTTTTGCTCTGTGAAAGACAATGTCAAGAGAATTAGAAGACAACCCACAGAATAGGAGAAAATATTTGCAAAAGATATATCTGACAAAGAACTGTTATCCAAAATATACGAAGAACTCTTAAAAATGCAACAATAGGGGTGCCTGGGTGGCTCAGTGGGTTAAACCTCTGCCTTCCGCCCAGGTCATGATCTCAGGGTCCTGGGATCGAGCCCCGCATTGGGCTCTCTGCTTGGCGGGGAGCCTGCTTCTCCCTCTCTCTCTGCCTGCCTCTCTGCCTGCTTGTGGTCTCTCTCTCTCTCTATCTGTCAAATAAATAAAAAAATCTTTAAAAAAAAAATGCAACAATAAGGGGGCACCTGGATGGCTCAGTGGGTTAAGCCTCTGCCTTCAGTTTGGGTCATGATCTCAGGGTCCTGGGACTGAGCCCCGAATCAGGCTCTCTGCTCAGTGGGGAACCTGCTTCCCCCTCTCTCTCTATGCCTGTCTCTCTGCCTACTTGTGATCTCTGTCTGTCAAATAAATAAATAAAATCTTTTTTTAAAAATGCAACAGTAAGAAAACAAACAATCCAAATAAAAAGTGGGCCAAAGACTTTAACAGACTCTTGAAAGAAGACATCACGATGGGAAGTATGTGAAAAGATGTTTCACATCATATGTAATCAGGGAAATGCAAATTAAAACAATAATTAGATGCCACTACACACCTAAGACATCCAGATGGCTAACAGACACATGAAAAGATGTTCAACATCACTTGACATCAGGGAAATACAAATCAAAACTACAAGGAGCTACCACCTCACACCTGTCAGAATGGCTAACATTAACTAAACAAGAAACAAGAGGTGTAGGCAAGGATGCAGGGAAAGGGGAACAATCTTGCACTATTGGTGGGAAGGCAAACTGGTGCAACCACTCTGAAAAATAGTATGGAGTTTCCTCAAAAAGTTAAAAATAGAACTACCCTATAACCCAGCAATTATACTACTAGGTATTTACCTAAATACAAAACTACATATTTGAAGGGAACATGCACCCTGTTTATAGCAGCATTATCAACAGCTAAACTATGGACAGAGCCCAAATGTCCACCAACTGATGAATGGATAAAGAAGACGTGGTATGTATGTATGTATACGTGTGTATGTGTGTATGTATATATGTGTATATATATAAAATATTCCATTCCATACAATGGAATACACACACGCATGTGCACATGCATGCATGCACACATGTGCACACACATGCGCACACGCATGCGCGCGCACACACAATGGAATATTACTCAGCCATAAAAAAGAATGAAATCTTGCCATTTGCAACAACACGGATGTGGAGCTAGAATATATTATGCTAAGGAAGTTAGTCAGAGAAGGACAAATACCACATGATTTCACTCATATGTGGAATTTAAAAATCAAAACAGATGAACATATGGAAACTGAAAAAAAAAAGGAGAAAGGGAAACAAACCATAAGAGACTCTTAACAATAGGGAACAAACAGGGTTGATAGAGGGAGGTGGGTGGGGCATGGGCTAAATGGGGAATGGGTATTAAAGAGGACACTTGTTATGATGAGCACTGGTCATGGTATGTAAGTGATGAATCACTGATTTATACTCCTGAAACCGATATTGCACTATATGTTAACTAACTAGACTTTCAATAAAAAATTTGAAAAGAAAAATCTCAAGCTATTACTACACACCAATTAGAATGGCCAAAATCCATATCACTGATAAGACCAAATGCTGATGAGGATATGGGGCAATAGGAACTCTCACACATTGCTGGTGGGAAAGAAAAATGGTACAGCCACTTCAGAAAGCAATCAGTGATTTCTTACAAAACTAAGCATAATACAGACTATGCAATGGAAAAAAAGACAGTCTCTTCAAATGGTGTTGGGAAAATTGGACAGGAACATGCAAAACAGTGAAACTGGACTGCTTTCTTACACCATATGCAAAAATAAATTCAAAATGGATTAAAGAATTAAATGTCAGACAGGAATCCATCAAAATCCTAGAGGAATACACAAGCGGAAACTGCTTTGACAATAACTGTAGGAACTTCTTGCTAGATATGCCTCCTGAGGAAAGGGAAACAAAAATAAACTATTGGGACTTCTTTAAAACAAAAGCTTCTGCATAGTGAAAGAAATAATCAAAAAACAAAAGTAGCCTGTGGAATGGGAGAAGATACTTGCAAATGACATATCCAATAAAGGGTTAACATCCAAAAAGCAAAGAATTTATAAAACTTAGCAGCCAAAAAATCTAAATAATACAATTTAAAAGGGGCAGAAAACATGAACAGACGTTTTTCCAAAGAAGACATACAGATGGCCAATAGACACATGAAAAGATACTCCACGTCACTTGACATCAGGGAAATACAAATCAAAACTATAATGAGATACCACCTCACACCTGTCAGTATGGCTAAAATTAACACAAGAAATAACAGGTGTTATCGAGAAAGGAGAACCCTCTTATACTGTTGGTGGGAATGCAAGCTGGTACAGCCACTCTGGAAAACAGTATGGAGACTCCCCAGACAGTTAAAAATAGAACTACCTTACAATATAGCAACTGTTCTACTAAGTATTTATCCAAAGGACACAAAAATACTAATTTGAAAGGATACATGTACTCCAATGTTTATAGAAGCATTATCAACAATAGCCAAATTATGGAAACAGCCCAAATGTCCATTGACATGGTATATATATGCCATGGAATATATATATACCATGGAATATTACTCAGCCATAAAAAAGAATGAAATCTTACCATTTGCAAAAACATGGATGGAGCTAGAGAGTATTATGCTAAACAAAATAAGTCAGAGAAAAACAAATACCATATGACCTCACTCATAGGTGGAATTTAAGAAAAAACAGAAACAAACATAGGGAAGAAAAAACAGGCAAACCAAGAAATAGACTCTTAACTACAGAGAAGTGAAAGTTACTGGAAGGGAGGTGGGTGGAAGGATGGGTTAAACAGGTGATGGGGATTCAGGAGGGCCCTTGTGATGCATACCAGGTGTTGAATATGTGGAGTCACTAAATTCTACACCTGAAGTTAATATTACACTACATGTTAACTGGAATTTGAATAAAAACTCAAAAAAAAAAAAAAAGAAATCAGGTATCAAACAATGAAAAGACATGGAGGAAACCTTAAATGCATATTACTAGGTGAAATAAACCAGTCTGAAAGGGCTACAAATTGTGTGATTCCAACTATGACATTCTGGAAAGAGCAAAACTATGGAGACAATAAAAAGATTTATACAGGGTAAGAGGTGAAAAATCACCCACACAGAGGCATTTCCACTGCGATTCCCAAGATTCAAACTCTACCACTTAGGTTTGCTACATACATTTGGAGGAGAATGTCAGGGACAGAGAAGGAAACCATAAAAGCATTCAAACAACAAGGGTAAAAATTCAGTGAGTCGATGTGGCTGGCCATGCCTCCTACCTTGGGCTGACAGAGTCTCTCCCTGGAGGTTGACCTGGGGCTCAGCAGGGCCAGCTCAGTCCTCCTGCAACACAGGTGATTCCCCACCTCAAAGCCGACTCCGGAGCCTGGCGGAGAGCCATGATGTCTGTGCCTGAGCATGGGCCCTCTTGGCGCCTGTCCGGAGCACGTTTTGGAAGCGCTCGTCCCCATCTGCAGCCAGTTAGCTTCTGCTGTGGGCACACTTGCTCTTGGAGCTACGGAGGCCCACAGGCTGCTGCGCTGCTTCCTCGGTTGTTTTTAAGGCACTGTGATTTACAGCCCTGATTTATAGCCCTGAAGAGTCTACTTTTCCCCCCTCCCTTTCTTCCCCTGCAGAAATAAATTGTATTATGGAGACCCAGGGAAAAAAAATTAATACTTGCAAGAGGTGGAGGAAAGATAAACAGAGGACAGAGGAATTTTAGGGCAGTGAGAATACCCTGTATGCTATCATAAGGATGGATATGTCATTATACATTTGTCCAAAACCACAGAATGTATAATACCAAGACTGAACTCTAATGTAAACTATGGATTTTGGGTGTTTATGATGTCAGTGTCCATTCATCCTTAGTAAAATGTACCATTCTGGTGAGTGATGTCAGTAATGGAGGAAGCAATGGGGGGAGACGGGTGTGTGTGTGTCTGTGTGTGTGTCTGTGTGTGTGTGTGTGTGTCCGTCCACGCAGGGGATATATGGGAAAATCTCTGTGCCTTCCTCTCAATTTTGTTGTAAACCTAAAACTGCTCTAAAAAAATGGATGTCTTAAAAAAAATGCTGTCAGACTTCTGTCAGAAGATATAGTAGGTATAAATAAACACCCAAATAAAGGACAAAAAAGCTTAATAAAACATATGACATACCAGCACACTCATGATACATAAGAAACATAATATTATGAGAGACAACAGATAGTAAATAAAAATTCAATTTCAGAATAAATACCTTTGAGCACCCTAGAATCTAAAGTGAAATAGGAAGCTAGATAAATGATATTGTTCTACTTATATGAGACAATATGAATCAGAGAAGCAAAATTTTACATAGCATGATACTTCAAAAAGAATTTATTCAATTAGGTTCCGATGGTTTTATTTAAAAATTTATTTTTTACAACATCCCTATAAAATACAATATGTAGCATAAAATGCACAAAACATATGTGTAAAGTATAACGAATATGAAGCAAACATCCAACAGCCACTACCAAAGACAAGTAGGGCTTCTCAAGAACTCTGGAAGTCCATTTGTTTTTTATCACACCTAATTCTCTGCCTAACCTCTCTTGTAAACTTCTTTGCTTTATGTTTTTTTTTTCATCCACTAAAAAATAGATTTAACTGTTTTAAAACTTTATGTAAGTGGAATCATATTTAATATATTCTATTTTTAACACATATTTCTTTTTACTTTATATACAGTAAAATTCACTGTTTGAATTAACCTCACCTTGATCAGATTTTGCTTATGTATTTTGAAGCTCTGTTGTTGGGTACCTCCCACCCTTGGAACTGTTATATCTTCTTCAAGAAATGACCCCTTTGGGGGCACCTGGGTGGCTCAGTGGTTAAAGCCTCTGCCTTCAGCTCAGGTCATGATCCCAGGGTCCTGGGATCGAGCCCCGCATCAGGGTCTCTGCTGGGCAGAGAGCCTGCCTTCTCCTCTCTCTCTCTCTCTCTCTCTGCCTGCCTCTCTGCCTACGTGTGATCTGTCTGTCAAATAGATAAATAAAATCTTTAAAAAAAAAAAAAAAGAAATGACCCCTTTTGAATCATGTAATGTCCTTTTTTCTGGTAATGTTCCCTCATTCTGAAGTCTACTTTGTCTAATATTAATTTGTTACTCCAACTTTCTTTTGTTTAATGTTTGAATAGTGTGTTTTTCTGGCATTTTCCTTTTTCTACTATTTTTAGATTTTATTTTACTCTTATCATTTTTATTTGAAAGTAGATTTCTTGTAGATAGCATATTGTTGGGTCTTCTTTTTTTTTTCTAATTTATAATCCCAGACTCTTGGTTTCTTTAGATCATTTATGTCTAATCTAATCTCAGATATGGTTGGATTAAAATTACCTTCTTGCTAATTGCATTCTATTTATTCTATCCAGTTCTTTTCCTGCCTCCAATTGTGTTACTTTTTATGAATCCACTTTAACTCCATAATTTCCCTATTATTTATATCTTTTTTAAATATTTGAAATTGTTGTTCTAGGATTAAAAATATTTAATCAAAATCTAACTTCAAATAATACCACTACTTAAAGTGTTGTGAGAGAGATTTACACAAGTAAGTATATCCCCAATTCCTCATTCTCATCCTTTGAGCAATTTTTTTGTCATAGATTCTACTTTTACTTATGCCATAAACAAAAAATATTGCTGCCATATATATTTATTTTATTTAATTCCCAATGCTTTTCATTTCTTTGGTGGACTATGTATCTGTCTGGTGTCACATTACTTCTGCCTGAAAAAATTAAACATTATTTATAGTGCAAGTCTAATTGGCAGTGAATTCCCTCAGTTTTGTTTTTATAAGAAAGCATTATATTTCTCCTTCATTTTTCTTCTTGGTATGATTGTCAAATAAAAATTATATATATTTAAGTTGTACAGTGAATTTTTTTAAGATATACAAGATGATGATTTTTTAAAAGGTTTTATTTATTTATTTGACAGATAGAGATCACAAGTAGGCAGAGAGGCAAGCAGAGAGAGAGGAGGAAGCAGGCTCCCCGCTGAGCAGAGAGCCCGATGTGGGGCTTGATCCCAGGACCCTGGGATCATGACCCGAGCTGAAGGCAGAGGCTTTAACCCACTGAGCCACCCAGGCGCCCCCAAAATGATGATATAATATATGTATGCATTGTGAGAAAATGAGTACCACCTCAAATTGATTAACACATTTATCACCTTTCACAATTACACTTTTGTGTGGTGAGAACACTTAGGATCTATTCTCTTGGCATATTTCTAGTACGCAATACAATATTACTAATTATAGTCACCATGCTGCATATTAAAACCCCAGAACTTTTTGATCTTATAACTGAAAGTTTGTAGCCTTTGACCAACATCTCCCCATTCCACCACCACCCCCATGCTTGGCCACCAGCCCCTGACTGTCACCATTCTACTCTCTGGTTTAATGAGCTCAACTTTTTTAGATTCCCCATGTGAGTGAAATCACACAATATATCTTCCTCTGTTTGGCTTATTTCACTTAGCATAACGTCTTCCAGTTCCATTCATGTTGCCACAAATAGCAGAATTTCCTTCTTTTTTATGGCCAAACAATATTCCATAGTTTTGGCTCTTTGGGTCTTTTGTGGTTTCAAATTTTTTATACAAAGTTTAAGGTTGTTTTTTCTACTTCTGTGAAAAAATGCCATTGATATTTTGATAAGGATTGCTTTAGATCTATAGATGACTTTTGGTAGTATGGACATGGTAATAATATTAATTATTCTAATCCATGAACAGGATATCTTTCCATTTATTTGTGTCTTCTTCAATTTCTTTCATCAGTGTCCTAAACATTTCAGTGTACAGATCTTTTCGCCTCCTTGATTAAATTTATTCCTAAGTATTTTTACTTTTTGATGGTTGATAGCAGGAGTGCTCCTGGCCTGTGACTCGATTAAAAAGCCATTTCAGGATCTACAGTTGGACCAACCTCAAAAGGCCTGCCTCAGGGACATGGACAAGACAGTCTACCACTCAGTCCCTTGGCATATACAACTAGTGGCTAAAAGGGACAAGAACTGGGTCACAGGCCACTTCAAGGTTCACAGCCAGACTGAGGTTGGAAGGACTGCTACCTGTGGAACAGGTGAATGTGGCTTCTACCAGGTCCTATGGTGGATGGCTGGTGTTAGTGGGGAGACCAAGACCAAATATGGTTTAGCAAAGTCCACAGAAAGATGAGGCTGTTTCCAAATCTGTACCCAGGAATTAGCTCAGTGAGTTTGCCACCTGGGCATGGGTCTGCCTATACAAAGTGGCCCTCTTTGATCATGGGATACACTGGGGTTTCACAATCTCTTGTCTAGATCCCAAATCTCCCACAAAGGCACTTTTGTCCATGGATGGCTGCCAAATTATTAGTCCTGAGGGGGAATACAAGGCCAGCATTACCAAAACCAAAAAAAAAAACAAAACACCACACTACAAGGGGAACCTGGATGGCTCAGTCAGTTGAGTGTCCCACTCTTGGTTTTGGCTCAGGCATTATCTCAGAGTCATGGAATCGAGCTTTGTGTCAGGCTCTGTGTTCAGTGTAGAGTCTGCTTGTCCCTCTCCTCCCCCCTCTGTCCCTCCCTCTCTGCTCCTCCTCACCCTCTAAAATAAATAAAATCTTTAAAAGGAGGCATTATACAAAAAGAAAACTACTGCCAATATCCCTGATGAATATTCAGGCAAACATTTTCAACAAAATATTAGAAAACCAAATTCAACAACACTTTAAAAGGATCATACACCATGATCAAGTGGGAATCATCCCTGGGATACAAGGATAATTTAACATAAGTAAATCAACATATGTGATATACTACATTAACTAAACAAGGGATAAAAACCACATGATCATCTCTATAGATGTAGAAAAAGCATTTGGCAAAATATGACATCCTTTCATGATTAAAAAAAAAAAACTCTTAAAAATGTTAAGTGGAGAAAAAACATACCTCAACTTAATAAAAGCCATATACGACAAGCCCACAAAAAGCATTGTACTCGATGGTAAAAGGTCAAAACTTTTCTGCTAAGGTCAGAAACAATGTCATGGTGTCCATGCTTACCATTTCTATTCAACATAGTACTGGAAGTCCTAGGCAGAGCAATCAGTCAAGAAAAAGAAATAAAATGCACCAAATCAGAAAAAAAGTAAATTATTTTTGCAGATGACATGATCTTTGTAAGGGCCTATTTAGCCGGAGCGATTCCATCTCAGTTGAACAGCCATTTTGTTGTTTTTTTTTTTTTTTAAAGATTTTATTTATTTATTTGACAGACAGGGATCACAAGTAGGCAGAGAGGCAGGCAGAGAGAGAGGGGGAAGCAGGCTCCCCGCTGAGCAGATCACCCGATGTGGGGCTCGATCCCAGGACCCTGAGATCATGACCTGAGCCGAAAGCAGAGGCTTTAACCCACTGAGCCACCCAGGTGCCCCCATTTTGTTGTTTATGCAGTAAAACTTAAACTGCCCCTGCCCACCCCACCCCCCCACCCCCACCTAGGGGACTTACTTAAAAGCAAGTCTGGGAAACCAGTCCCAGGTAACAAAGCCCAAATACAAGGGTGGGTCAGGCCAGGTGGAGATATCCAATCAGTGGGGGTACATACTGTCTCCCTAGCTACCAAAGAGTGTGGGCCCCACCTTTTGGGTGCCTTTTGGGTGCCAATTCTGACCAAGGTGATAGGCTAGTTCAAATATCTACTAGGGTAAATTGTAATTCAACTGGCCACCCATGTATGACCTAGCATGACTGTGCAGCTTTCTCTGTGTGTTACAATCTCATTGGCCACCTGTGTGTGGCCAGGCCCAACCACATGGCCTTTGCTATATAAAAGTTAGTTAGTCTGTGAGGCTGAGAGGGGTCACCCTCTCTGTAAGAGATGGCCCTGACCGGTCGACCAGTAGATCTGATTCTCGATGCTTGGTGCGAAATAAAGCTTTGCTTGACCTTCACTTTGTATCAGTCTCACTCCTTTGATTACGGACCCATCAATCTTATATACAGGAAGTCCTAAAGACCGCACCAAAAACTATTAGAACTCTCAACAAATTGAGTAAAGTTGTAGGATACAAAATCAACATACAGAGATCAGCTGTATTTATATACACTATGAAATATCTGAAAATAAATAAATAAAATAATACCATTTATAATAACATCAAAAACAATAAAATACTTAAGAACAAATTTAACCAAGGAGGTGAAAGATCTGTACACTGAAAACTATAAGACTTTGATGAAAGAAACTGAAAAAAGGACACTGATAAATGGAAAGATATTCCCTAATCACAGACAGAAAGAGCTACAATTGTAAAAATGTCCAAATGACTGCCCAAAGTCATCAATAGATTCAATGCAATTCCTATCAAAATGCCAATGGTGTTTTTTCACGGAAATGAGGGGGAGCCTAAAATTTGAATGGAACCACAAAAGATCCTGAATCGCAAAGCAATTCTAAGAAAGAATAAAGCTGGAGGCATCACATTTCCTGATTACAAGCTATAGTAATCAAAACAGTACAATATTTGCACGAAAACAGACACATAAACCAAAAGAACAGAACCAAGAGCCAAGAAATAAACCCTTACAAATATGGTCAACTAACATTTAACAAAGGAGCCAAAAATGCTCAATGGAGAAATGGCGTAGAATGTCCCTGAATATCAAGTTCACATACAAGCTACCTCAGTAACCAGCAATGCAGATTTTCTCATTGATCATCACTGTCCCCTTTGCCTAAGAGTCATATTTTGACGATATGATTTAAGAAGATGCTTAGAAGAAACCTCTATTTTTTAAGAAGAAAAATAAAAGACCAATGATAAAAAATCTCTTCTGTTTGCACTGAATTCAAATTCCCCACTCTTAGGGAAATCATAATGGAAACTGACAATTTGACTAATTCAGTCTATTAAATGGCTCCTGCCATCTTGGATTTCGGTCACACAAGACAGTTCCTACCTGTTTCCAAACACCTGGTCATTACAGTGGAAGACTCCAGAAAAATGCAGTAAATTTAACTTTAAAGTGACCAACAGAATATAGTTTCAGATATCTCTGTTGCAACACCACTTAAGCACTTATTCACAAACATATTTCAGTTTCAGAATTTGAGCCATGGGCAAAACTTCCATTTATTGCACTAATCTCCACAGAGGATAATTCTTTAATGGAATGCAATCTCTGCAATAGAAAGCCTCCTGAGGGATTATGTTAAGTGAAGTAAGTCAAGCAGAGAAAGACAATTATCATATGGTTTCACTCATATTTGGAACATAAGCAATAGCACAGAGGACCATAGGGGAAGAGAGGGATATCCAAAGGGGGAGAATGAGAGGGAGATGAACCATGAGAGACTATGGACACTGGGAAACAATCTGAGGGTTTCAGAGGGGAGGAGGGGGGGGGAGGGGGTAAGAGAGTGGTGGGTATTGAGGACAACACATGCTGTGATGGGCACTGGGCATTATACTTAACTAATGAATCACTGAACACTACATCAGAAACTTATGATGTACTATATGTTGGCTACCTAAACATAATAAAAAATACCAAAAATTTTTAATTAATTAATTTTTTTTAAAAGACAGCCTCCTGAAATTTATTCAGTATTTCCTCTGAATTCTGTGTCCTATGAAATAGAGCTAATCTACTAGGAGCTAATCTTCTAAAACCTGGATGAACCCCAAAGACTGGAAAGAGGATGCACTCCAAGGGAAATGTGAGGAAGCTACTGAAACCACTTGGGGAGAGACATTGAATTTTAGAGTAATCCCTGAGAGGGATTAATCCCTACAATTAGACACTGCTTTGCATGTTAAAATGTCTCAGTAAACTCCTAGAAAATAAGCTTCTGAAGCCTCCAGAAATTAAGGAAGTCCAGTGAACCACATATAATGCCCTCACCTGGAGTTTTCATCATCAAAGCCAATGAGGAGATGATGCCTTTATGTTCAACTTTATGTGTCCATCCCTTTTTCCTAGCTGAGCCAGGAATTTCATCATTGTATGTAAGAGAAAGGGACTAATTGTCCATGTTACAATCACTGCTGTGATATACTATAGATTGCCTTTTACTAATTAGACGTTGTTCCTCTGCAGTAGTATTGTGTGAACATTCCACATGTGAATACAGGACATTTGCGTTCATTGAGTAAAAAGTCATGTACCCTCTGGGAAGCTTATCTGTAAAATGAACAGAGTAAGTTATCTGAATCATTTTTCCCCAATTCTATTATTTTTTTAATTATTAAGGACCATCTTTCTGAAAATAATCTCTTTCCAGGAATAATCAAGTGTTATATTCTTCTCTCAGACTACCTGAGAAGACAGTATATCAAGTGAGGGACATGTGGAAGGAGATTATTTAATCAAACTATTATTCTTGGGGTGGCCACCCAAGAATGGTGAGTTGATTGGTTGGCTGGTTGGTTGGTTGATTTCTTGTACTAGAAAGGAGGGTATGAAAAAGCTAGTCCCTTGGATTGTAGCTCATATAGTGATTTATGAATGCCAAAAACATGAAAATGGGATTTTTTTATGGTATAAAATGGTGGATTTTCCATTCTAATATCCTACCTATTCTGAGCAAGTGTTTGGACACTTTCAAGGGTGGAGTTATGCAGCACTTTATGGAGTCAGTTTAGCCCATCAGTGGTTAAAATAAAAATTGATTACTCTGGCTTTTCCATTAAGCTCCCCACCCTTTGATTATCCCATTACTTACCAACACTTTGACCAAAGATTACAGGAAAAAATGTCTCTGCTAATTAATTTTACAGGGTATGGTGGTAGGAAAAAATGAAATTAAGTGTGAAGTTGTTGGTGCATAATGGAGAGTGTTTTGAACTATTATTTGCCCTAAGCAGTCATGGTCCATTTTTCATAAAGAAAGGCAGGAAGCACAGATCTCAGGATCCTGGTTTCTAGTTTGAATCTGTGAGCCTGGACTCAGTTCCTGACCAGCAGAGAAACTAGTTTATTTATACTTAATAAATAACAGTCTGGAAATTATCTATTGAGCACCTTATTCAGTGCAAGTGGAAAATAAATGTCTTTCAAGTTCAACACTGATTGGAAAACTGGACAAATTTAGAATATGGATGCTCAAACCTCCTTTTTATGCCTCCTTCAAAACCACCAACAAGGGACTAGTAACTTTGAAGTCCAAATCTCATCCTTATTTGCCTTTCAAATTTATTTATCTTCCATTCCTGGCAGTTATAACTGGTGAATTCCAATAGATAAAGCAAGAGGTCTGAATTTAATAAGAAAACTCAATATTGAAACTACCGTTTCTAAGACTCTTAGTGCTTTCCAATATTCATTAAAGATTGCTCTGTTGTTTAAACACATAAATTGGAACTTTTTGTTCAATTCTTAAATACTCTTTAAAAATACATGCCTAACATGGGGGTTTGTGGGTAGGGAAGGAAAAAATGAAACAAGATGGGATCAGGGGGAGAGAAATCATAAGAGACTCTTAATCTCACAAAACAAACTGAGGGTTGCCAGGGAGAGGGAGATAGGGAGAGGGTGGTTGGATTATGGACATTGGGGAGGGTATGTGCTACGGTGAGTGCTGTGAAGTGGTAAACCTGGTGATTCACAGACCTGTATCCCAGGGGCTAATAATACATTATATGTTAATTTAAAAAATAAAATAAATAAATAAAAGAATTTTTTAAAAGTACATGCCTATCCAAATATTTGAAAATGTCTTCTTCCTTTCAGAAAATAAAATTAATTCTACTAGATAAAACAAAATTAACTCTATTAGATAAAATTTTACTAGATAAAAGTACAGATAAGACCCTATTCAATCTCGGACCCTTTTGTTTTTATCATCCAAAATTACTTGCTAATTGAACTAAAACTTTGTACTGAAAACATCATTTTCTTTATTTTAACTAGGTAGCATCTGAATATAGAAAGGTAAAACAGTTCATTTTTTGGAGCATGTGTAAAAAACATGAAAATAAATACTTGCAATTGGAGATAATTGAAAATAATATTCTCACCTATCCTTTAAAGGAAAGATATTTGATATGGTTGGTCTTTTGTGTATTTTTTAGGTGTCACCCAACTATTAGAGTGATTTTTTTTTTAATCTTTAAAGGAAAATTTAAGAACAGCCTTGAGTCTTGAATGTAGTTATGTCTGTAACAATTAATTCAGTTGATTAGACTATTCTGAAAATCCAATGTCCTGGAGTAAGTTTTATATCCATGAGTAAGTCAACTAATTTTGTTCTGTTGCCAAAGGTTTAACCCATCCTCACATCATCTGTTCTCAAAATATTTGTCTTTATTTTTTTAAACAAGGTAAGCTGAATAAGAGAAACTGGATGAGTTTGTGCATCTAAGACCCATAATCAACATTAGGAAAACAAACCAGAATCATAAAAGGTCTTCTTAAGGATCAAAGAAATCAAAAAAGAAAGAAACATGTCCAGTTGTACCACTGATGTAGGAAATTCTTGGCTGCATTGGATCCCAGCAAAAGAACACTAAGATTTAGAACCACAATCAATTCAAAATAAGGTAAGAGGGGCACCT
>ML111389.1:72460-90801 GCA_003697995.1 Taxidea taxus jeffersonii | reverse complement strand
TTCTGTCCATGACATCTCTACACAGATCTAGGGAGAAGTATTTAACAATGTCAAGCAGTGGTTGGAGGCTTTTATTCAAGGGGATTTTTAAGTTAAATGGTTTCTAGGCTTTCACATTTTTGCAATGCCCCTGGGCCTATGCTGGAAATAATATTAAACTATGAAGTCAGGAAAGGTAGTTTCAAAGCACATTCTTTCTTTCAGCACTTTGTGCTCAAAACTTGCTGGGGCTGATTTAATGAGGTAAAGGGTCAGAGCTGCAGAAATAGATAAATAAGCAATCCTTCTTAACATATGGAGACAGTCAGCCTACAAAGTGACAGAGAATATGGATACCTATTTATATTGGGGAAATAAATAACATTATTCAGGCAGATTTCACCATTGAATTGGAAGATAGAAATTCCATGGATCATGTCTTACCCTGATGTGTATAAGAATAGGGACAGAAAAAGGAACATCAGCAACCAACTGAGAAAGGGGCAAAATCTCCTGCACTATACTTAAACACGATGACAAAAAAATAATAATAAAATAAATAACAATACATACAAATATAGCAAAGAGCAATTTCACAGAACTCTTACTGAAAGGTTGACAAAATTTTGACGATTCTCATAATGCCCCTTGCTAACAAGACTAAATGAAAGCCAAGCAGTTAAACACAGAGTTGGAGAAAGGATCCATAGCCTCACCAATCCTCCCAGAAAGATGATATATATCACCTTCCAGGTAGAGAGAAATTTTAAAAAAGAAATCTTTCACAAGAAAGAGTATTATTTCAACTGGATTTTCCTGCTGATCCTCCATTTCCCTCACACAAGAGTGGCCACAATACAAAAAAAATAGACTCTCATTTTGTATCTTTGTTCAAAACTCCCTTTTCTGACATATTTTCATTGATTGACTAATCATGACTGTATTCCCACTGGTCAAAGGTCAGTTCTCTTCTCTGTGAACTATAGCATCAGATCCTGATATTTTGGAAGGAAGGATGTCTCATTCTAGAAAAAATATAACACAAGCAACAGGAGGTAAATCCTCTCTATCATTTCATGCTTTATAACTAGCTAATAAGAATATACATTTCATAGAACAAGAGCTTAAACTGTAGCTAAAATAAAATGAGATGAAAAAGGAGTTTTGAAAACAAAGGACACTTTTTTTTTTTTCCTACCACTCCCATATCTGGGAGTCCTCTTTGAATCTTTATTTATTTATCTGTAAGTCAAGTGTAATTAACATACAGAGTTATACTAGTTCAAAGGACACTTTTTAAAGGCAAATATCATAATTATAATACTAAAATATAAGCTAGAAATAATAAGAAAGAGAATACATGGGCCTAAAAATCAATTTATATATTATTAACTCTTCAAAGTAGTGAAAGCAGATTAAAGTTATAAGTAGATTCAAGTACATGAATGAAGCCTATTAGAAATAGAAAAATTTCCAAAACGATCCAATATAAGAATAATTGGTGTCATAAAGCAGAAAATCAAACAAAACTGGAATATATCAGATATGGAATTTTTTTGAAATGAAGGAAGGTTTTAATCATCATACCAAAGAGCATCAAATGTGTTAAAAAAGTTGATGCAAAAGTCTTCAACATCAATACCAAGTTTATATTACTTGAGCTATTGAGGTATTTTTTAAAGATTATTTATTTATTTATTTGTCAGAGAAAAAGAGAGAGAGAGAGAGAGAGAGAGAGATCACAAGCAGGCAGAGAGGCAGACAGAGAGAGAGGGGGAAGCAGGCTCCCCACTGAGCAGAGAGTCCGATGTGGGGCTCAATCCCAGGACCCTGAGATCATGACCTAGCCAAAGGCAGAGGCTTAACCCACTGAGCCACCCTGATGCCCCATACTTGAGCTATTGAGCTTTAACAACAAAGAGGTATTTATGCATCCTACCCAAAAAGTAGAAAAAAGAAGATGGGTTCTGTGAAGAGAATTTTAAAAACGAGCAATAGGAAGTTATATTCAGTCATGAAAAAAACAAAAACTAAAGTTATTTACCTCACAGGAAACTACAAAGGAGTCATGACACAGGATCCTGGCACCAGGCAATACAGAAGTGAAATAGGATTTCTAGGGGGTGGAAACAACTTTCCAACAATGTTCTGATGTTTTATGTGATCATGACTCAAGTTTATCAAGCAAGAACTTCTTGGAAAAGAGAGAAAAGAAAAGGTTAAATAAATTTTCTATTTATTTATTTTATTCAAAGTAGGTACATTCAAGTTTCTCTAATATTAAAATATGGACTCTGGCCTGAGTAAGGATATGGAAACCTGGAGAGTAAAGACAGGATAGATACAAGTCTTAGAGTTCATGGATTGTAGTGTTGATGAGGTTAGGGTCCAAGTGGGCAGTAAGTGAGCTGGAGCAGTAAGAGAAAATACCAAAAGAGTGTCTAAAACAGATTTCTGTAGGCATTGCAGGTCTAGTGCAACTTAGAATAGAATCCCTGTGAGTGGGTGATTGTAGTAGGGTATAAAAATATCATTTATACAAAATAAAAGTCAAGAAATGGAGAAGGCATGCTATAAGAAGTTACATATCAAACGATAGTTATTTTTTTATGAAAAAATGATGCTTTTTAAATTAATAGTTGTTTAACTATTTTCTATCCCAACACAAATAAAGGGTATAACACACCATCATTATTCATAGTGTACTCTGATTCTCAGGGAAGGGATGCATTTGGAGCCATGACTCCTCGGAAAGTTACTTTTATAACATTGTGAAACACATGGGAGACATTCTGAACTTAGAAGGAGTTCTCCCCATCATCCATTCCTCTGAATCACTTCTAGGTAAACATTATTAGCCCCTGCTTTTGTTAAAAGAACTTCCTTTATGTTAATCTAAAGTGCATGAAATAATATTTCTCTATTGTAGAAACTCAAAATTATGATGTTTCTGCACAGTTTAATACAATACAAGTAGGCAGTGATCAGGGTAAATATCACTCCAACCATGAACTTCTTGAAGGCAGTGATGTTGGTCAAGTTCCAGTACAATATATCGGGTTATTTCCATGGCTGATTTAACACTGAAGGTGTCATGGATCAATGGATCAATGACGTTATACATACGTGTTTGAGCCTGAGCTCATTTCTGTGGAGTTTAGATTAGATCTGCTACAGGGAGGAGAAAAATTATTTATTTTGAATAAATGAATAGCTAAGTTTAATACCAAACTATGATGTTATTTGGCCCTCATGCTTTGAGATACAATTTTAATATATCATCCCGATTTTAGAGCTGAAGAATGTGAGGCTTAACATAGACAAATAATTGCTTGAGATGGCAGTAATTAAGTGATAGACCAGAAATCTGGATTCATGCTTTCTGACTCTCAAACTCACTGTGCTCACCATTCTATGACAGAAGGCTTCCTGGTCACAAAGGTTATGGCTTCGCTCCTTTAGGGTTTGGTTTAGAGACTTGTAACAATAACCAAGAATACTTTACAGATAATAAAGTAGGCTTTCAATTTTGGAACAACAAACTTTTCTGACGTCTCGGTAAAGGCTACAAATATGTTAGTAAGCTGGAGAATACACTGTAAGAGTGCAGCTATGCCTTCATCTTAATCTAAATGCCATACAAATGCATTTCAATTTCTTTCAGTTCGTTCATACAGAGAATCTCCAATTTGTTATTATGTCTACTTACATAAAGCTCTTTTATACCTCTCATTCCCTCCACACAATCTCATATACTTATTCCCCAGGATACTGTGTTCTTTAACTTAAGAAAAGATATAATGCACCTCAGATATCATGACCTTATAATTTCAGTATTATTATGTGATCAGCAAGCTTAATTAATCTAAAATAAATGCATAAAATCCTATTTATTTGCTTATTTGACAGAGATAGAGAGAAAGAGAGAGTACACAGCAGAGGAAGAGGGAGGAGCAGGCTCCCCCCACTCTCCTCCCCCACAAGCAAGGAGCCCAACAAGGGGCTTGATCCCAGGCACCTGGGATCATGGCCCTAGTGGAAGGCACAAACTCAATTGACTGAACCATCCAGGTACCCTCATAAAATCCTATTTCTATATGATCATATATCCATAAAGGATACAAATTTCATCAGTGTCTAGTCACCAGCATGCCATACATTTTCCTGATATCTGTGTTTAACTTGATAAATAGTATATGCAAAAATATCACTGGTTTAAATTTTTTAAAGGAAACATTGACAAAAGAAAGAACCACTTAAATAGCACCATCCCCTAAAAACAATAAAAATGGAAATATTTCCAAAAAGTTTACTTATGAAGATAATTGCAAAGTTAAATTTGAATGTATTTACTTAGGTATATTGTTCTACTGATATCAATAAGATATTTTTATAAAAAAATAAGTTAGTGGGACGCCCGGGTGGCTCAGTTGGTTAAGCAGCTGCCTTCGGCTCAGGTCATGATCCCAGCGTCCTGGAATCGAGTCCCACATCGGGCTCCTTGCTTGGCAGGGAGCCTGCTTCTCCCTCTGCCTCTGCCTGCCTCTCTGTCTGCCTGTGCTCGCTCCTGCGCTCTCTCTCTATCTGACAAATAAATAAATAAAATCTTTAAAAAAAAATAAGTTAGTAAAATTTCTATAGGCATGGACATCTCTTCAAATTGTCAGATGCTTGTCACTCTTTTGACTATGGCTTCTATAGCTACCTTGATATAGTCATCTTCAAGACAGCTATCTTGTGATATTATATTTGTAATATTGATACCAAGTCCATGTCCTGTTTGAGGGTGGGCAGATGGCGGAGAATTAATGTATAAGCAAACATATGCCTGATATTCTGTATACACAAATTCATTTAATATTAATAGTAGCCCTGGAAAGAGAAGACATCAAGACCCCTACTTGGCAGCTGAAAAATAGGAAACTCAGGGATATACAATTATTAGTGTTGGAGCCAAGTTTCTGCACCTCCTTCCCCAACCATCATCTCACACACACATAGTGACATCTCAAAACTCTTCATATCCCTCTTGCAGTAGATAATTCATGCATTTTGACCTCAACAAATACTCAGATCTCTCCAATTTCTTCTGCATACTTTCTTATTCTGGTGCTGTGTATTTATTTATTCTGTAAATTCCCAAATGTCAGAGGTTGCATCTTCTCTTTCCTATAAAACTCCTATATGCTTCTACTAGTCAGATCATGATATTAACATAAATGTTCTCCCTCCTTGCACATATGGGTCAAGCTTTCTGCAGCCTCATTTTCACATTCCATCTGAGTGCATATGTCATTAGAAACAACCCATTGACATAACGTGGAATGTCTGTTCATTTGTGTGGCCAGATGGAGGGCTCAATTCAGACAACTGTGCAAACATTTAACAGTAACATAAAATAAACTCTTAACATTATATATGAACACTGAAATCAGTATATTTTGTGAAGTGGTGAGTGAAAGAGAAGTTCAAGAACATGAATATTTTGGTATTTAGACTGAGAAATAAAGGGCTGGTATAGATGTAAGACACTGTTCTATTTTAATTTATCATTGACTAGTGGGGGGATAGAATAGGATTCTAGAAGCTTCTTATGTAAAAGAGAGTGGATTGTACTGGTCACAGTATGGTTTGGAATTAGACTAAAACTGGAGGAAGGAATGACAGTTTAACAAAAAGAACAAAAATGTGTATAAATTAGTAGAAATCAGAAGGAGGAAGGGAAAAGGTGCTTTAGGACCTTCTGGGGTTCACAATGCAGAATGAACAATATGTGAGGTTCAGAAATAAAAAGGCGAACAGTAGCAAAACTGGAAATGCTAACACGGTTTCTTCACTCTGTCTCTGCAACAGGGACCATTTATCCATCTTTTAACTAACCTCAGTTAGCACCTTAGCAAGAGGAATGGAAAAACTGAATTCTAAAGCATAGGAACAGCAATATAAATGTGTCTTCTTATTTGTATCAGCTTCCATGGGAGGTATTCTCAACTTGTCCAGTATTAAAAGTTTCAGTGTTACAACTAGACAAGAAATAGTGTTCTTGAGCCTGGACATTTACATATATGGAGATACATATAAAGACACCCATAACTTAATGTGGATAAAAATATACATAGTTTTCACCAATTAGAAGTACTTCACTACACTTTTAATAAAGTTTGTATTCTTCCTATGGCCCCCAAGAGGTCATATCCCTATCCCCCCATAGTCTCTATCCCTAAAATCTTATCTTATAACACTTAGTTTCTTTTGTACTATGTATCTGTCATTTTCTAAAATATATCAAGTGAGTTAATAGAAGGGGGAGGTTCTACTTAAAATGAAGAAAGGGAGAAGTCAAATTGCCCCTTTTGCCAGCCCTCTTTGGGGTTCTGAATACTCACTTGTAGGTATATTTTCTTGATTTACAGAACAGTTTTTCAGGCTTTCCTACTAAGATACAAATAATTCACTCTATTTTTACTTTTTTGAAAGATTTATTTGAGAGAGAGAGAGAATGCAAATATATGCAAGTGGGGGAGGGGCAGAGGGAGAGAATCTCCAGCAGACTATTTCCTGAGCATGAAGCCCCATCTGAGACTCAGTCTTACGACCCATGAAACCATGATCTGAGCCAAAACCAAGTGTCAGATTGAGCCTCTCAGATGTCCCTAAATAGTTTTATTTTTAACTCATTTGTTCCAATCATAATGTTTCATTAAGAAGAAAAATATACAGGGCAATGTCACTGATACTAGTTTGAAGACCAGAAAGAAAACAGAGGGGTAGGAAACATTCCAAATCAGGTTCACAATCTAGTAAATGAGCTGATTCCTAGCATTTAAATACAAATAAGATATTGTTGATAGAAAACTAATTTTTCCTAACAGCTTATCATTAGAAACATTCCAGTCTTCCTTAAGGGATTAAAAATATGGGCTATGATTCAGTGAAACAGAAGTGAAATACAATTATACTTTGTGTAGGAAAACACAATAGAAGGAACTCTACATTTTTTTTGTGTGTGTGAAAAACCTACCTCATAATAGTAATACACTGGAGACATAACTTAGTTAAATTATCTTCCTGGAAAATTGCAGGTGGCACACTTTGCCAAAATGCATTCTCCTCTCTGGGAATATAACCAAACCTTACCGAGAGCAAACAGGTGGCACCAACTGAGTGTCAAGTGTCATTATAGCTAAGATGTAAAGATCCTGATGTTTGGAGTCAAGTAATTGTGTTCACTCCCAATTATATTTCTTTAAAACTATTATTTACATTCTCTCACAAGCATTTTCATCACCTTCCATGAAATAGAAATATTAATAGCATTGTTGTGAGGTTTAATTTGCAGTATATATAACTTATCACAAAACTAGCTACATATATGTCTCATTAAATGGTGGGCTTTATTACCATCTTCATCACAATCACCATCATCCATTTTTTTCCCTACAAGGTTCATAATCAGCAAACCAATATGGGAAGATTTGAAGATGATTATCATTAATGAAAAACCCTAGGGTTTAACCACATGAGATATGTACTTGCTCCATGAAGTCATGAAAATTCACAGGTTTTAGGAGAGGCAGTTGCCTCTTCCAGTTTTTCCCAAAAAAGATCTACTGCACAATATTTGATATTTTACACAACTCTGGTCTTGGTACACACTGATATTGTGTGTGTTATATCAGTTGGAAATGCCAAGTTAATAAAGCATTCCAAGTAGATTTTTTACACCCACGCCAATTTATATACAGCTTCAAATTCAGAGCTCGAGTCCTTTCTAATTTACTCACTTTTAATTAGTTTTAGGACTCCATCTCTTTGAAGCGAGAATATGTATTTTTCAAGTGAACACATTTCTAACGGAGAGGCCAGTTTGCTTAACATGTATTATAATTAAAACATTTCCTGTTTCTTTCTGATAAATTGAGAATGTGTTTTTTCAAGGCATTTTTGTACTTGAGAATGAATAGCTTCAAGTCCAGTAATTGTCTGTATTGACTACTCTTATACTCCTATAGCGAAAATTTGTCAGGAACACCATAAAGTTGTACATGCCTGTGGTCTCTCCAGCATTCCCTCCTTCAATTTCTGGGAATCAAACTCTTTGGGCCTGGAACTGGGACAGCCCTACTCCTGCCAGTCTGAGTCCCTGCACCATTTCTGTCCTGTTGGCTAGATTTGTTATTTTTATTGTAAATGATAATTTATTTACCATCTGTTCTTTCTCTTCTAGAAGAGCAACACTCTCGCTGCTTGTGTCTATCATATTTTCCTCCATTTCCTATGAGCAGCTGTCTGTAATTTTCCCAGTGGCTCGGGTCTAAACTTCTGTACAGTCAGACATGGAAGGAGATACAAAACTTTCCAGCTTCCCTCCTCTAGCAGTCTGGTTCCTGAGTTACACCTGTGGCAAGAAGATCATTCCTACAGGTAGTGGACATTCCTCAAATATTCTAGAATCCTTTTGTCTGACAAGGATTGTTTCCAGTTTTTACACATATTTTAGTGGGAAACTAAAAACATTCCACTAAAGGCTTTAGCCAAAACTATTTTGAACCAGAAGACCTGATAGGGTTTCAGTATGGACTTTAAAATTAGATTAAAATAGATGTAACTCATAATAACCATTATATTAATGGGTGTAATTTCTTATAGAGAGAAGAAAGGGGGGTGGGGAAAGACAGGCATTAGTTACATTTTTCAAAATTAAGACCTCAGGAATAACCAGCAAAGCACATAACATCAAGACAAAAAAGATGACAGATTCAAGACTGTGTTAACTAAAGCAATAAACGTGAATGAGTTAAATTTCACTATTAGAAGACAGATCAAACATGAAACAAAATCCAAATGTATGGTACTTTCAAGACATGGTCTAAAGCAAAATACATGAAGAAACTAAAATAAGAAGATGATTACAGATGTCAAGAAAACATATAAAATCAGGAAAACAATATTAAAAAGTGTGCACAAGCTAAAAGTACCAATGAGGCAGATAATTTCTACTCATGACATTCAAATATAAACAAATAAGAACCCCTGGATGATTTTTGTAAAAATAAATTAAATATCATCTATAGATTATTAAAAATATTAAAACAATGTCTAACAGAAAAAGTAAAAAAGGAAATGTATAATTAGGCAATTTTAAAAAGGAAAATATAAATTGAGTAAAACAAATATCTAATTTTTCTACCAATAAAATATATTCTACGTAATTATGAGGCATCTTAATGCTTAGCAAGCTGCCTCTGCCAAGCTGACAGATGGCAGTGTAAATTTTGTAACTTTTCTGCAAGGAGATTTCTCAGTATATATCAGAATGACATGTCATTTGGCTGTGATATTCTTTGAGAGATTTATATTCAAATTTGTTAAGCATATTGTTATTCAAAAGTCCATAAAGTTGGAAAAATTACAAATATGGGATTTAAAATATAATAATGATATGTAATATTAATATAGTATATATCATATCCAGACATTGTTCAAATTGCTCTACAAATATAAAACCATATAATTATAAGAACAACCCTACGGAGTAGGTATTGTTTTTATCCCTAGTTTTCATATGTAGAAACTGAGACAGTGAAATAAGTTAAGGAATTTTTTCAAATTCACATGTCAATAGTGGTGATGAAAGCTCACTTATCTGCCTCTGGAGCTCAGGTTCATAGCCTCTATGGTATAAAGTCTTTCAAATGAGAGCATCCATTGTTATAGAATGATATGCATCCATAAAAATATGCTTTTAAGATCTTTTTACAATGTGAGAAAATGAAGATATTTTTAAGTGAAATAAAATTCTACTTTGCAAGATACATGAATACATAAAACCAAGACAGGCATGATTTTTATACAAAACATGTTGCAAAAGAGGAAAGAATAAGTTGATAAAGTTTTTACATCATGAATTTCCCAACATTTTTTTTAAAGATTTATTTATTTCAGAGGGAAGAGGGTAGGGGCAGAGGGAGAGAGAGACAAAAACGGGCTCCCCCCACTGAGCACAGAGCCCAATAGCAGGCTCTACCTTAGGACCTGAGCTGAAATCATGACCTGAACTGAAATCAAGAGTCGGATACTTGACTGACCGATCCACCAGGCACCCCAATTTTCCAACATTTAGAAAATAAATTTACTTCATTTTAAAAAAGTGGCATAAATGATTGGTATTTTGTAACATAACCTATCCTATTATATTATCATCATCTAATAATACTGACATGTTAAAGAGCCAAATAAATTGCACCAGAAGTTCCTGGAACAGGTTCTATAACATATATATTTATTTGTTCTTATTGGTGACATTTTTTTCTCATCCCAAACTGTTCTTAAAAAAAAAAAAAAAGTAGGCAGACGGGTGGCAAAAAAAGCCAAGGTCTACATCTAAATAATAAGCTAGCTACAGCCAGGGGAGTCTGTAGACACATAAGTAATAATATTATTCATTCTTCTTAAAAAGAAAAAAAAACTATATAGAAGTTCTATGTATAGAAAAAAAATGTATATAGAAGTTCATCTATATAAGAAACTTTCCAGGAGTTTTAAGTGTACTACAATATTAACTTGCATAGCAACTAACATATCTTCATTTTTCTACTTCAATATACTTTGTCAGATTTTGCAGGTCCAAGATGAGCCATCATTCTCATGGAGGACCCTTTCCCTCTTTCTGGGTCTGTTTATTTTTTATACAAAAGTGCAGAAATTTAAAAAAGAATAAGACCATTTACCAGATAGCCACAGGCCTCTGAATTTTTCCTTGCCATACTCAGGCTAAAATGGTTTTGCACAACAAACACAGGAACCTAATTACTGAGTAAACTTCAAAGCCAATACAAATATCAAATAAATAAGCAGTAGCAGAAACAGGCCCTATAATACAGATAATAGTTGAGCACAGAAAAAAACCTCCTATAGTGGTAGAGTGTTTTAGTAAATATTTAGAATTTGGGATATGTCTATGAGATATGAGTTGATTTCAAAATACACACTTTTAAAGGAATGTGTTAGTGAGTACTACAGGTCAGCAGGAGAATATGAGCATATTCTTGATCTCTAGAGATGAAATGCACTTATTATTTGGCCCTCTGCCCATATTTACACTATACCCTAATTCTCAGCCTAAAAAGGGTTCCTTGCCTTGAGTTATTGCTCAAAATGTAAAGCAGATCATGTCATTCTCTGCTTGAAACCTAAGACATTTCTTTTATTTTCTTCTAGTGAGGTTTAGATCCATGATGATGGCATCCATGAAAACCATTTATAGCCATCTTAACTGCACTAACCATACCCCTTTTCAGATTCCCTCTTAAGTACAGGTCCCTTTTGCTGGAAAATACTCTCAACATTCCATAAACAAGCTAAACTCTTTCAAACTTCTGTTTCTGCATATGCTATTCTATCTACCTAGTCCCTTCATCTTACCTGCTACCGAGATTTCCCTGTTTGTTTGTTTGTTTTCTTCTATTTACAATTTGGCTCTAATTTTTGTGCATATAATATTTATATTTGTGAGTTCCTCAAAGAAAGCAACCACACACTTTTCAAAGACTTGTTCTTAGCACCCAGCAGAGTATCAGGTCCAAACAATTAATAGATGATGATGGAATCAAAGACTAGTAATGGATGCATTTGTTGACAGACAATACTGAAATGAAGCAGGTGCAAAAGTGCAAAGTCTACATTGCACTTCTAAAATGCTTACAAGTGAATCTTATTTCTCCTAAATTTCTAGAAAATTTTAAGAATTTTCTTTATAAAATCTGTCAGTTCCTGCAAAGATCTAAATCTAAGGGCTATGATTGATGATATTGCTGAGTGTCACCAGATTAACCAAGACGATTCACAAACTGGAAGATTATCAGAGAGAACATCTGAATAACCCGGGACCTCTCTGCTCATCGATCCATAGGTTATCAGTTTGGATGATGGCTGAAGTTGATCATGTAGGATGATCTGTGGCTCCTTTATACTGGTTTGTCTTTATCTTTGCTCTCAGAAAAAGATGTGCCTTTCCATCACATTCCTACAGCATTATGTATGTTAGTAAGTCCCTACTTCTCTCTCTCTCTCTCTCTCTCTCTCTCTATCTCTATCTCTATCTCTATCTCTTTCTCTCCCTCTCTGTCATTTTTTAAAGATTTCCTTGAGAGAAAGGGAGGAAGAGAGAAAGCATGAGCAGTGGGGAGGGGCAGAAGGAGAGGGAGAAGCTGACTACCCACTGAGCAAGGCCCCTAACTTGGGGCTCAATCCTGGGACCCTGATTTTATGACTTGAGCTGAAGACAGATGTTTAACCGATTAAGCCACCCAGGCACCCCTCTACCTTTCTCTTGTATAGGCTCTGATATTGTGCTTCTTATGTAGTCTTCAGAGCTCCTGATGATGACATTGCTAGCACCCATACTCTGACTACACCCCTCTCTGCTTGGAGTCAATGGGAAATTTGTTACTTGCTAGGATAAGGCAGAATAAATACTTTGAGTTTATATGCACTTACTTATGGTCCTCAAGTGTGTAAATCTGAGTCACTACAGATTCTTAGTTAATAAAACACTCTCATCATTGGCTTGCACTAGGTCCCTCTCTTTCTGTTTATTAATTTGCTCATTTGTTTTTAACTCATCTTTACTCTTACCCTTTGCCATATCCAACTGTTCTTATGTGGTTAGTGTGCTTGACTTATCTATGTTCTTATAAAATGCGTTTTATAGTTGGGTGTTTTCTATAAATTCATTCCATTTTTATTTAACTCAGCACTATGTTTTCTCCACATTGCTGTGTACACATTTATTATGTTCCTTCTACTGCTGTGTAGTATTCCAGAGCGAATACCTACCATGTTTTGTCACTCCCTGCGTGATGGCTAACTATATCATCTCCAATTCCTGGCTATGTAAAAAATACCCTGAGCAACATCCTCATATGACTAAATTGTTATGCAAATATTTCCTTAGGGTATAATCCTACATAGGAGATTGGTGCATCAAAGGTATCTACCTACCTACTTACCCACCAATTTTGACTAAGCACTACCAGATTGCTCTTTGGAATGGCTGCACCAGTCTATTTTCACATCAGTAGTATCTGAGGGTGCCTACATACCCACCAACATTTGGCACCTTCCAATCTTAGCCAAGTTGCTAGGTGAGAGGAGTATCTTGTTTTAGTTTCATTTTTGTTTGATGAAACTAAGCATTTATTGACATGCTTCCTTGTTTTGGGGTTTTTTATCTATAAATTGCCTCTGCATATTCCTTGCTCCTTTTCTTAAAATTAGAGTCTTGTCATTTCCTTTTTTGATAACCTGGCAAATTTTAGATTTGATCCATTATTATTTTTTAAATTAAAGTGTAAGTATCTCCTCTTAAATTTGTACTTAAGTTGTTCTTTTTTGCTTCACTAAGAAGATTTAATTTTGGTGCTATCTTTATAACTTCTACTCATAGTTTTACTTAAAAGGATATTTTCTTTTGTAATTATGTATTATTGGTAGATTTATCTTTGACATTTCTATGCTCATAGTAAGAGGGTAGTTTTATCTTCTCTTTAGTAAAGGTATTTTCCTGATGCCATCTGTTAAATAGTTTGTCCTTTACTAATTTTTTATGATGCCATTTTGATCATGGAGTATTTCCCAAGCATATATGGGAATCTTCTTGAAATAACTATTCTATTCTATATGTAATTTTTAAGTCATACTGTGTCATTAAAATATTATATTTTATAGCAAAAGGTTTAATTTTTTATTATGTTCCATTAGCTGACATCATTAGTTTTGAGTGTGGTATATAATGATTAATTAATTGCACATATTATGTTTATTAATATGAATTTGGGCTTGTATTTTAACATAAATCATTCCTCTTTTTTCATTTTTGAAGTTAAATTATCTCTCCATGGTCTTCAGTTCTTTAATACAAATTTTTTTTTCTTCAATACAAATTTTTATCCCTCAATACAAATTCTTAAACAAATTTGTTAAGATCTCTCCTAAAGCTCACCAGTCATTGATTTTGACTGTGAAAGACTGAATATACAATATCCAGATCATACATAAAAATATTATTCTGACCCATAATCTGTAGTTAGCAGCCCAGGAAATCGACCCATTATCTAGAGCAATTAGCCCAAGAAGTCAGTCTGTTACGTTCAGATTAGACTTGGGGGCAGTAAGACTGCTATCACTACTAAAAAATCAAAGAAAGCAAACAATAAAGCCTATAACAACTGGTCCCAGACAGCCTGGACTGGATTAACAGCAGAATACAGTCCTAATTTTTGTCCCCACTTCTACCAGGACCAACCAGAGAAAGCTGAATATGCAACCTTAGCCAATCTCAAAGGATATCATACTTCCATTTAGCCTGTCTATGGTTTTCTCATACCACCAGCCTCTAATCTAAAAAATCTTCCCGTTTTTCCACACTAAATCTTTCCCACTCTTCTGCCTGCTTTGAGTTTCTGACAAAATATAGTCAGTGATGGTGGCTGACTCCCTGGAGAGACCAAGCTCTGAAAAAATAGTCTTTGTCTGCTCTCATCTGGAATCTCCAACAACAATGGAAAGAGTTTGTGATAAAACTTGAACAAACACAGAATGCATCCAAGTAATGCTAATTAACTGGTCTTCATTATCTAGTGAGACTAAAGTACTTCTTTTTTTCTTTTCTGTTTCTAGAACCTGATTCTATAATAAGAAATACTAAGAGATAGCAAAGTAAAGTAAAAACTGATATGTACATGAATAAAACCATGCCTTTGTTGACAGTATAATGTTTCCTATTATATAACATTATGTGTGTGATATTTTTGTATCTGTTAACTTAAAACTATATGCACTTTACATTTTATAAAGATCATTTTAATTATATTTCTTCTTTAATTCTCATAAGAATGTGATGTGCATGTTTTCATTAGACTTACTTGATAGAGGGGAAACCAATTCAGAGAAATTAACATCCCAAAGCTAGTAAGAGGTGGAGTTGGGACTCTTATCATCCCCTCCGGTTCCAACATCCTAATCCAGTCATACTGTGGAAATTCAAAATGTTAAATTCAAATGAAAAATATGCACAATAATTAGAGACTTGTTTTTTTTTTCTGAGAGATCTTCTGTCAATAAATATATTACTATAGTTCAAATTTTAGTTGTTGAGTGCTTTTATCATAAATTCAAAATATTTGAGTATTCAAACCTATGAAGAGTGTGTATTAATAAATGTTTTATGCAAGATGTTGGAGTAGTCAGATCATATCATTCTTCATTTCCACACCATTTACAAGTGTGTAATCTTGACAACACTCTTTAGCTTTTCTAAATACTATGTCCTCCTCTATAAAATGAGGTTATTCACAGTACTTACGTTAGGGATGTTAATAACATTTCCGTAGAACAGGATCAAGCACAAAGTAAGCTCTTAATAATGGGTTAGTTGATGCTTTTATTAGTCCTAGTAGCTTCCTTCTTATAGTTACCATCAACCATCTCAACATTGCTCTGCCTGCCTGGTTAAGTAACAGAGAGAGAGAAGTTAAATCTGGGCTTTCATTCTTCAGCTGGGATCATTTACCAAGTGTTTTTTTTTTTTTTTTTAAAGCCTGTGAATGCAGTTCATAACTCAACAAAATAATAAACTACTACTGAATAATGTTATATTTCTGAATGTATCAGTTCTGAATGCATTATTCAAAAGGTATTTTACAGTAGGTTCCCACTGTATCCATACCACTGTTTGATGGTGAGAAGCTAAAAAATACAAGCCAACTTTTTCAGAACCTTATTTTTGGACTTTAGTGTGTACATTTTTTAGATAGTTTATACTTAAAATGAAAGTATGGGTCATTTGTTTGCAGCCACCATGGGTACTCATATGATAAACAATGTTCTTTGGAGACAATTTACCTGTAATTTCCAGAATATACAATAGAAAGCGAGAAGTATAAGGAGTCACTTATTTAAATATGAGTCACTGATTTGAAAGTCACTTATTAAATAGGAGACACTTATATAAAAGCCACATCCCAGATTGTCACAAAACTTACCACCTTTTGCCTGTAGCTTTTTAAAGGTAGATATAGTATCTTACTTTTTTTAAAGTTTTTCCTCCCTAAAAATATCCTGAGACATCAATTCATATTATTAACTAATGGCAACAATTCTGTTCTAAATTCCTGAGTGGGGGAGAAAATGTCAGAATATCGGGCAGGATTTACTTTTCTTTTCTTTCTTTCTTCTTTTCTTTTTTCTTTCTTACTTTATTTTCTACATAAGAATGAGCTGAAAAATGGTGCTTCTAATGACATAGATGGATGTCTTGTAATATGAAGTTAAATCTGCTGTCCTTCCAAAGGCAAAGCTTTATTTGCACCCTACAAATTCAAAAGCAATTGGAAATCTCTTGATTGACTTAAGCATTTATTTGACTTTGCATCAAACAAATAACCAATCGAAAACAACCAGGCATTCTGGGCTGCCAATCTTCACCTCTGAGGTGAAATCTCAGTCAATAAAAGGCTCGTGTAGGAAACTGTGAGTGACATTTAACTAAGGGTGCAAAGTATACGGCTGTATTTTTGACACCATTCCTCCCACACAACTGTCAGCAAGTCTAAATTAATACTGGAAGTCTATAGGTTTCAATGATGGATGAAGATATTTAAGCCATGTCATAGAACCACAGAAATAATGTTCTTTGCAGTTTGTTCAGATGCTTATATATTTGTGTTATCTCATTTGATTTGCTTAATCATAGACACTTGGTTATAAAATCCATAAACATTTCTCATATGCATTATGCTACACATTCTCCTAAGAAAGGGTTTCAAATTGTTGCTGTCATTTTTTTCAGTAAACTGAAGCAGAAAGTAGCCCCTTGAAATGTGTTGACTTTTTTATATTATTAGATAATATGATGCTTGTATGTTTTTTCTACAAATTATTTCAGATTGAATCAACATGATTTTATTTCCTTCCATGTTTTCCCCCACCTTACTTTTCTCTGGGCATTCAAAAGTTGAAGACGTGAGGAATTAGTTACCAGGTTAATGTTGTGACTCAGCGAGGAAGGTTGATGTAAAATGCAAATTCATTCTTAATCATCTCATCTCTAGGGGCTATAGTGTCATGCACATTACACTGGTCCTATAGCACGTATTTCCATTATCATACTGAACCCTATTTTTCTGAGTGGAAATGCTCTAATTTCCATTTGGCTTTAGATGAGAAATCAGTGAACTTCTTTTAGAAAGGATCTAGTAGTATATTTTAGACTTTGTGGGCAAAACAGTGTCTGACACAACTATTCAACTCTGCCATTCTTGTGCAAAAGGAGTCACAGAAAATATGTAAATGAATGAATGTAGCTATAGTTTGATAAAGTTTTATTTATGGCCACTAGAATTGGAATCTCATATACTTCTTTTTTTAATATTTTATTTATTTATATGAGAGAGGGAGGAAGAGAGACAAAACGAGCAGGGGTGAGAAGGTGCAGTGGGAAAAGCAGACTCCCTGCTCAGCAAGGAGCCAGAGCCAGGGTTCAATCCCTGTACCCTGGGATCATGACCTGAGCAGAAGCAGACACTTAACTGACTGAGCTACCCAGGTGGCCTGAATTTCATGTATTTCTTATGTATCATGAAATATTCTGATTTTTTTAAACAACAAAAATGTAAAAAAAAAATCATTGTTAGTTTATGGTATATATAAAAATAGGTAGGTGGTTCAGGTTGGTCCATGAGCCATAGTTTGTTGACATCTACTTCTGATAGTTATAAAAGCTGTTCGATTACCTCTTAAGTCCCTTCAAAATGAGCCAAGTCCTCTACTACTTCTTGGTCACTGCAAAGAGCATAATCTGAAAATGTCATCATTTTATTAATATTATTTAAAGACTCTGAAATTCATATGACAATGAAATCATTAGCTTTCTGACTAAATTTCCACACCCATAATAGGGAAAAATAATGGCTAAAACTTTTCTGTGCTTTTGAAAAGTCTTAGAAAATGAGAAAGGCAAAAATAACCTTCAGTTTTAGTCCTTTCAAAAGTTGCCTCTGAGTTGTCAGTAACAGTGTGCCTGGTCTGCTCTGAGGGGGCTTGTATTATGTAAGTGATGAATGTTCTATTACGAAATAATTTCTGTCCATAATGAAGCATTTTCTGCTCCTCTAGGATGAAATAAACCATGTAAAATTTGCACACATATGTAATGTTTGATAACTGATATTCGTAGTTGTTGTAACTTGCCTATTGTATTTTTTATTCTTCAAAGCAGATTTTCAGACGTTAAAGATCTGAACATTGTCTTTTCTATATTTTAATTTCATTGAAATGTACTTTGAAATAAGTATTTCTACCTA
>ML111389.1:0-72060 GCA_003697995.1 Taxidea taxus jeffersonii | reverse complement strand
AAAGTTGGTGATTGATGAGAGGCTATTATGATTTAATTTTAGTAAAGGGTTCCCAACTTTTTATGGCTAGGCCTAGTTAGTTGTTCATTTCCCCTTTCTATTGGGCACACACTTAGACTCATATATTAGGCCTTCTTTTATTTAGATGTGAAATATGACTGAATTCAAGCCATGGTAATGTGTGTGGGTTTGACATGCAACACTGCCAAGGCTGGCCCATAAAATTTCTCAGGTGATCCTTCTCTCTCTCTTGCCTCCTTTTGGCAGCTGAAGTTAATGTCCTGGGTGACCTTGTTGCCATGTGTTTAATACAGCAGAGCCCCCATTTTGGATTCTTGCATGACTGTATGAAATGACTATGACTGTATGAAATGGATGCTCTTTTCTCAACCTCATCTCAATTGCACTTGTAGTATGAGCAAGATTATATATATATATATATGTATATATGTATATACATATATATATATATGTATACATAATGTGTGTGTGTGTGTGTGTGTGTAACAATCAGGATTTGACAGCCACATGCAAAAGAATGTAACTGGATTACCAACATACACCAACACAAAGATCAACTCAAGATGGGTTAAACACTTGAATGTAAGGCCTAAATCATAAAACTAGTAGGAGAAAACATAGGAGAAAAAAAAATCCTTGGCATCAGTCTTGGTGATCATTTTTTTTTTATTATTTGACACCAAAAGCAAAGGCAACAAAAGAAAAAATAAACAAGTAGGACCACATCAAACTAAAAAGCTGCTAAAGAAACCATCAACAAATGAAAAGCTACTGAATTGGAGAAACTATTCGCAAATCACATATCCAATAAGGAGTTAAAATGTCAAATATATAAATAACTCATGCAACTCAATAACAACAATGAGAATAACAAGAAACGTGATTACAAAATGGGTAGAGGAACTGAATAGGCATTTTTCCAAAGAAGACATATAAATGGTCAAAAGACGTATGAAAGGTACTCAACATCACTAATCAGGGAAGTGCAAATCAAAGTCATCATGAGATAATATCTTACTCTATTAGAAGGACTATTATCAAAAATACAAGATAGGCATGCCTGGCTGGCTCAGTCTGTTAAACATCTGCCTTCAGCTCTAGTCATGATCCCAGAGTCCTGGGATTGAGCCCTGCATTGGGATCCCTCCTCAGTGAGAGCCTGCTTGCTCTCTCTCTCTCTGTCAAATAAATAAATAAAATCTAAAAAGAATTTAAAAATACAAGATATAACAATTGTTGGCAAAATATGGAGAAAAGGAAAACCTTGTGCACAATTGGTGAAGATGCAAACTGGTACAGCCACTATAGAAAACAGTACAGAGTTTCCTCAAAAATAGAAATACCATATGATCCATGTCTAAGTATATAACCAAGGGAAAAAAAAATCAGTATCTCATAAAGATATTGGGATCTCCATGTTCACTGCAACATTATTTACAGTAGCCAGGACATGGGAACACATAAGTATCCATCAGCGGATGAATGGATAAAGAAAATGTGGTAGATACACATATACTTTCTCTAAAATATTATTCAGCCACAAAAAAGAAAATCCTGTCATTTATGACAACATGAATGGGCCCTGAGAGCATTATGCTAGTGAAATGAATTAGACAGATAAAGACAAATATTGCATAATCTCACTTAAGTGTAAAATCTAAACAAAGCAAAGCAAAACAAACAAACAGAAAAAAACAAATTCACAGATACAGAGGACAGACTGATGGTTGCCAGAGGTCGGGCGTGGGGAAATGGGTAAAGATAATTAAAGGGTAAGAACTTAAAGCTATAAGATGAATATGCTCTGGGGATATAATTACAACATGGTGATTTAGCAATATTGTACTGCATATTTGGACGTTGCTAGGAAAGTAAATCTTAAAACTTCTCATCACAAGAAAAAATATCACTATGTGAGGCTTGGATATTAACCAACCTTATTGTGCTAATTATTTTGTAATATATATATATATATAATAAATCACTACATCGTACACCTTGGACAATACAATGTTGCATGTCAATTATACCTCGATAAAACAAAACAAAACAGAAGAGCAGATAGATACATGATCTGACGTTAAATGAGGCATGGGATCTTCTAAACACTTATGGAGGCCACAGATTATTTAATTACTTTGGAATAGCATTGCAAAAATAGCCTCATTTCTTTAAGTATCAACACTGACTAAAGCGCAGTATTTTAAAAGTCACTGGAATCCCACTATCTGAACTATCCATGATTAACAAACAGGTAAATGTCACTTCAGATACTTTTCCATACGTATCTATAAGTATTAGGATAGCTAGCTAGTTTAAATATCTAGATGGAAAGATGAAAAGACATATCCCACTCTTTCAAGAAGAAACAAAAACCATTAGGATTTGCAAGTTATTAGAGCAGCTGGTAATGTGATTATAATGAATAAACTTAGAGTCTGAGATTCAAGTACTGACGTGCTCTGTACAGTTGTGTTTCCTTTAACAAGATTGAAAATCTCTCAGAGGCATAATTTCTCCAACAAGAAAAACAGTAATACTTTTAAAGAAAATTGTTGTAGAGATTAAATGAAATACTACATGAAAATATTGAACAATATCTGGAATAAAGTGCTCAGTTGATATTTCCTTCCAGTAAAGAAACAATCTCATCAGTTTTTTCATTGCATAGAATTCTTCCTCTTCCTTAATACTATTTTTATTAAGTCAAATGTTATTTTGCATTGTATTTTACATTTCCATATTACCGACCTAATAAATCACATCAGTTATTCTTACCTACAGCTTCCAGAAGCAAGGAAAGCTCATTGGTTAAAGTTGGTTGTGTAATTGTAATTTGACTACTAATCGGTGTGAATGAATTCTCTTCAGAATTTTCTTGATATTGGACTTATACAAAGGAAATTCAGAATTCTGATAAAGGAGGGATCTCCGTCTATATAGCAAATAATGTAAGTTAGGGGAAATGTCTTTTAAGTGAATAAATTGATGGATAATGAATTGTACGCTTATAGATACGTAAAGATAAGAATTTCTTGAGGGGGCAGAGAAAGGCTAAAAACAGACAAAGGACTGTTTTTAGTCCTTTGTAGTACAAAAGGACTAAAACAAAAGATGAGGGGAAAGGTGGTGTTTTCTCCATACATGAGGGGAAAGGTGGTGTTTTCTCCATAAGATTTACCTTATATGCCAGAATATAAAAGCAACAACATTTCACAAAATTGTCCTCAGAGAAGTGTAGATTATCATATTCTTACAAAGTCTTTCACACAAAGTAACTAAGGCTACAAAATTTTTAACAAAGAACTATTGATAAAGATGCAATAGTAATTTAACACAGCTTAGTAATTACTATGAATATGAATTCAATCATTGATTTGGGATGAGACTGAACATCAGTCATGGTCCTGACAGAAAATAGATAGCTCTATGAAAAGGGATAACTTCAGGAGAGTTTAATAAAAGAGACTATTAAAAATTTAGGAGAGGCTTAGGAAAATCATGACTTGCACATAACAGGTAAAAAATTTTGGTTCTTTTCCTTAAATGAAATCATGTTTCTTATGCTATCAGTTCTAATTTTGCCTACCTAATGTCCATCTAGAGCAATATCCCTATTTTCTTTCAGCTTAGGACTATTTTGTTAGTCAAACCCCTGAATGGTAATCTAGTGCAGAGACTCTAATGCAAGAGAAACGATGCATTTGTTTTGTAAGTGTAGGAATAGAAGGCCATTTGGGAATATGAGACTATCTGGTCTAATGGTTCCTCAAAGGACATGACTCCTATGCTGTATATGAAGAAACAAAAGGGTGTTTTCTGGGGAAAAAAGCAGGGAGAGGACAATTTAACAGAGGGAAGAGTATCCAAAAGCACAGAGGCATGAAATAACATGTCACAAGTGGAAAAGAAGTAGTTCAGTTGCAGGAGTACCTACAGATGAGGCTGCACAGTCGGGAAGAACATCAAACATGGAGCGCCAAAACATATGCAACAGTTGAGACTTTATCCTCCAGGTAAAGGGAAATTGGTAAAGAGTGTTAAACTCAGGAGGTAAATGTTCATAATTGTATTTCAGAAATCTCCCTCTAGCTGTGTGCATGTATGCTGAACAGGGAGCCTGATGCGGGGCTTGATCCCAGGATCCTGGGATCATGACCTGAGCCAAAGGCAGATGCTTAACCAACTCAGCCACCCGGGTGTCTCTTGGGTTGTGTTTCCAGTGGACAGTAATACCATTAAGATAGAGTTCAGAAGGAGATATTACAAAGTGGTGACTATGACCCAAGTTTTGAATGTGCTGAGTATGAAGTATCTATTATGCCCTTGGGTAGAGGTTCCAGAAACAAATCCTAAATCCCCCGTGTGATATTTATACATAGATTGGGAATCCTAAATTCCCCGTGTGATATTTATACATAGATTCATTCAATAATATTAAATGTTTTCTATGTGCCGATTAGAGCTCCAGGTAATACTGGTATAACATTAAATGAGGTAAAATGAAAATTTTGCAGGAGGCACTTTAGTTTAACTGTATTTTAATGTAAAAACAATCCACATAGTTTACAAATCAAGCTGTAAAAACTGTACACAGTGAAAAAGTATGTCCTTTTCTCATTCCAAATCCCCCATCTCCATTTCCAGAGACAAATATTTGTGGATAAACCTCTATTTTTTTTCTTCTCTATAGAGTTTGCATATGAATATAGTCATGCAGTCTTATATAATTATTTACAAAACTCTGAGCCTACTTACAGCCTTTCAAACTTGCTTTTATTTTTTATGCAACAAATTATCTTGGACTCTGCAGCAACATATACATTGTATTTCTTTTTTTTTTTAAGATTTTTATTTATTTATTTGACAGAGACCACAAGTAGGCAGAGAGGCAGACAGAGAGGAGGACGCAGACTCCCTGCTGAGCGGAGAGCCCGATGTGGGGCTCGATCCCAGGACCCTGGAATCATGACCTGAGCCGAAGGCAGAGGCTTTAACCCACTGAGCCACCCAGGCGCCCTACGTTATATTTCCTATTGTTCTTAAAACATAAGTTAGCTTATTCAATGAATAAGTAACTTATTCAATGAATAAGTAACTTATTATTGAACTAATCCATTACTAAGGTGAAGATGGGTTGTTTTGGTCATTTCCTACTCTAAATAGTGCTGCAACAAACATTGATGCAGGCATAAATTAATCAGCAATACGCATTCCTGGAGATTAAATTGCTGGGTCAAAAGGTATGTTTATTTTTTTATTTAATACCTATTTCTAAATTATTCTCCAAGGAGATCACACCAGTTCACACTTACACCAACTATGAACCAGAACCTCTGGACCTTCACTGACAGTATATTCTGTAATTCTTTTTTTCCTTTTTTTTAGGTTTTGCTTTTTAAAAAGTGGAAAGTTGTTTCCCAATGTTATTTCCATTTTTAATTTCTTGGTTTATAAAGAATTTATTTATTTATTTGACACACAGAGAGAGTAATCACAAGTAGGCAGAGAGGCAGGCAGAGAGAGAGGGGGAAGCAGGCTCCCTGCCAGGCAGAGAGCCCAATGCAGGGCTCAATCCCAGGACCCTGAGATCATGACCTGAGCGGAAGGCAGAAGCTTAATTTAACTGAGACACCCAGGCGCCCCTCCAATTTTAATTTCTAATTATACATTTTATTGAACATTGTTTCCATGTGGTTATATATTACCTACATTTTGTTTTGGTTTGTTCTTATTTTGGAACTATAATTGTATGTTTTTTCCCCATTTTTAAAAAAATTGGGTTCTTGGCCTTATCCTCAGTATTTCACAAAATGCTTTGACATATTTAAAATTCATCTTCCTTTAAATGCTGCAAATATTTACTTGTTTTATAAATTAAAGCTCTCTTCAAAGTTTAAAAAAAATGCCATAAACTGTCCTTTATGATTTCTAGATTTCTATGCTTCGTGTAAAACAGAATTTCCTGCTTCAGTATAATAATGAGTGAAATTTCGAAGTTTTTTTTTTTTTTAGTTCTGCAGAAGAGTTTAAAGACTCACAACAAGCCTGTAAGTTTTGTGGTAACATTCCACTTTTGCAGTCAAGATACAGAGAAAGGCTGAGAAAATTGCTTTTTTGGTCACAGAGCTACTATGGTGCTGAGTCCCAGTTTCAAAGCAAACTCTGACTCAGAGCACTGGGGAAGTTTTATCAGGAGCCCAAAGAAAACCCACAATTATCCCTTTACATGATTTTTTTTTCCCTTTCCTTTCTGAGAAGTCTGCTGAAGTTCATCACTGGCATGGGGCTGCTTTTTATGGAGAAAAAAAAAGTAGTTCCTTACAGAAAGGAGGCTAGAAAGTTTCGACCAAGTGACCAAAGGAGAATCTGTGCCTGTTTTTGTTGTTGTTGTTTAATTTATTTATTTGTCAGAGAGAGACAGAGAGCACAAGCAGGCAGAGTGGCAGGCAGAGGCAGAGGGAGAAGAAGGCTCCCCGCTGAGCAAGGAGCCCGATGTGGGACTCGATCCCAGGACGCTGGGATCATGACCTGAGCTGAAGGCAGCTGCTTAACCAACTGAGCCACCCAGGCATCCCAGTTTCTGTTGATTTTAAAGGAGTCGAGGAATAACTAATGCATTCATTATGTCAACCGTTAAGTTTAGAGCACACTCATGTGTGTCAGGCTGGACAGTCAAAGTGCTTTATCTCAAGGAGCTGACATTGTGGTCAGCTTTTCACTATGCTGTGCTTTTTCTTCTCTTTATCTATTTTTTTAAAGGAAGTAACATGCCCTTCTCTTATCGCATGCATTTTGTGTCCTCGAGCTTCCTGAACAAAATCAGAAGGATTTTGTAAATATTTTCTAGTAACATAAAATTCTCCACTGCGGATGCTCTGATGTGCAGCCCAGGTTCTCTGTGCAAAATGAGTTGTTTTATTCCCTCAGCTCGTGACCCTGTGGGCTGATGCTTCTCCGTTGAATCCCTCTTCCGCTCTTCTCCAGCCAAACCCTGCCAGGGGGCAGTCCTAACCTCATGACTCCTTCACACAGCAGGAGAAGCGCCTGGCCCCCTGACCTCAAAGTGGGGTAACTTTGAAAGGTTGTGCCAGATTCCAGACTCCTGGTGGGACTTCCTGAGGCCTCTCTTTCAACAGCTTTGCCTTTCAATTCCCTCTGCCTATTCTGCTTTCCTCAGTCCCTATTTTCCTGAGAACCTGTCCAGTAATTCCCCACCCACCTACCTCCAGTAAAAAATCTTAGATGCACCGACTCTTTCCCTGAATCTGACCTACGACAATTTCATTGCCAATTTTACTGGGTAAAAGTTCCTATTTCAGCCAATTTCCTTTATCTTCTGTTTTAAGTCTTTGCCTGAATGGCCCTATATCTGCCATTTTTAATGTGTGTTTTTGAAAACAAAGTCATATGTATTGACTTTTAGACGTTTTATTGGAAGAAGGAAAGTCACTTTTTCTTTAAAAAAAATAATTTCACTTTATTTTTTTCACCAATGCTTTTCTAGCAAAACCTAATTCAAACTGTCCACAACTCTTAAATCTCACAAACTGAATGATAAACCTTGTAATATTAGGTCTCCCTGTAAAATTACGGTTGTAAATTTTGAGATTTTTGTCCAGAGCCTAAAACTGACCATTAAATATGAAGAAAACAGCAATAGTCAAAAATATGTAGTCACCCAAGAGTTGTTTAAGCAAACTGATTTTTATCGGGAAGTAATTTGTCTCAAGGCTGATGATTAAAATCTGGTCAGACCTGATTAAACTTACTTCCTCCTTAATTCCACCATGCTCTCAAGATCTATCTTTATAATGACAATAATGCAGTTTTAAAAGCAAACATTCCTAGCTTTTGGAAGAAGAGAACATTATATAATTCATCCACTGGGCTTTTCCTCTTAAACTACCAGGAGGTTTGTTCCCAAGACCAAATTTATTAAAGTGTACAAACTAAAGTTTTTTATTAGTTTGACCACTACAGAGTCATTCAAGGTGTCAGAACGTAGTGAGTGAAGATGAAAGAGTACTGAATGAGACTGATCAGGTTCCCTCATATAAGAATCGGGGTCAAGATAAGATAGTGGAAATTCTCTGCATTAGGGGGAGCATTGTACTAAAGCTTGAGGGACTGTATTCTAACATTTTAAGGGCTAAGACCAGAAGAGTTGGATAAGCTGTATCACCAATTGATAATTGTAAAGTACTTTGCAACTCTTAAAATTAGAGATGGTAAAGTCCCTTATGCATTTAAAGAGTTCTTACCATAGGTCAGGTCCAGTTCTCATCTTCCCTTTTATAAAACCACCAATCTCTGCATGCCTATCATCATCCAGCTTCCTTTTTCTTTCTTTCTTTCTTTTTTTTTTTTTAATATAAACAGAGGTTGTCTTTATGCCCCATGTTCATTCTTCTATATTGTTTGTATGGCAAAGAACTATCAAGAAGATGCTTCTACTAAGTCAATATTTTCTGCCAATGATTTCTAAAAGAGGGGACCTAGAAAATACATATGATTATTAACTCAGTGAATATTTACTGAATACCTACAATGTGTCAGACACTATAATCAAGGTAATTGAAAGTTCTACCTTCCTGGTGTTTTATTCTACTGTGAAAGCAAAAAGAAAAAATTATTTTGTAGTGATATTGCCATGTAAAACTGTCTCAGGGAGATGTGCTACAGAAGAGTGTAGGTTTAAATGGAGGTTGTCAGGAGGGGTGGTCAAGACTTCGTATTGAGGACCAGAAAAGGCTTTTTAAATCCCTAAGCTAAGTGAAATATGGAAAGGAGTTACTATTCCCTAACTTTATGCTGTATTTGTTAAACACAAGTGCATTCACATTTATGTATATTTTGTAACAAACTCACCATCAGATACCTGCATTTCAATCCAGTTCCTTTGCAATTTCTTGAGTAGCACTCAAAACAACAGCTTCTGATATTGAAAGCAGCCCCAGAAGGAAAAACTGAAACCCAGAAGAAAGAAATAAAGGCTCTGTAGAATTTATCAGAAGACCTACCAGGTCTTAGGAGAGTTTGAGGTTCAGAGCAACAAATCCCAATAGACCATCCACTAGGTCTCAAGAATAAAGTTTCAGGACATTCCTGATCTCCTTTCATGCATCAAGTCATGAATACTACCTCTATTTGATTAACTAAATGAATGCACATCTAATAAGTAAAATTGGGCAATATCTATGGCCATTTTTAGTAACTGTAAAGCCCAAATGTTGTTCCATTTCTTCCACACTGCAGGAAGGGCCTCAGGAGTTAAAACCTGACTTGAGAAAGCCAGAATTGCTCTACTCAGTTGTAAACAATGGATGCCCTGACCTTTTCGCTTTGTTATTCTGTTCTCTTCCCTGGTCCCAAAACACCCAAAACACTATCCCTACCTAAAAAACTCAATTATTTCACAACCTGGTTAATTGTTTAATTTCCCCAGGAAATAAATCTCTGCCTGTTTGAGCTCATGTTGAACTTGCCCTTTTCAAAACTTCCTCTGCACCAGAATTCCTCTCTCATTGGTGGCACATTCCCATTTGTTTATGCATTTTCTTAGCCAACAGGTATCTCTACGGAAAAACAAAGTTCCTTCTTATCATGATCTATACCCTCTCAGAGCAGGGCTCTGTACAAAGTACCTTGATACTCCCTACCAAGTACTTGGTACTTGAGGATCATTGTTTGATCAGCAGACCTAGTCTAAGCTACATTGTGTGATAGAGAGTATAATACTTCAGGTCCTATGATCCCACTCTTCCCAGCCCCACTTGCTATCTCCAAATAATAGATGGGACAAACCTCACCTAGCCCCCGTATCGGGTATTTTCACACTTTGTCAAGGTGTATAATCCTTCAATGAGGTATTAAAGATATATCAATGATGCAAATAGAGGAGTTTTAAGAGGAAAAAAGAAAAGATTTTTAAAAACGGATATTTTTCATATCCTTTAATTCAACACAGAGGTTGCTGCTCTCAGTACCAACCCAGAGGAACCCTTGCATTTGTTTGATTTCTTTTTCTTTGTTGGAAACTTGTAAAATGCTCTTGGCAAATCAGTTAACTCTATGTCATCAAAACATTAAGGTAACCTGACACACAAAAGAAGAAACCAACAACATGGAAGTTGAATCCGAGGAATGAGTGTTCTCTGCCAGTATTCTGTTCAGTTTAGTCTTTCAAGGGATTTTGCTTATACTTTTTAGCTATCAACCTTCCAAGAGGAATTTTTTATATCTTCCTTGCCTTATGTTCTGATGCCTGCTACAATATGGACTGTTTGTGTTTTGAGATTAACTCTATTAAATGAACACTGCAGTGACAAAATGCATTGAGTAATTAATCAATGGGAAGGTGATTAATTAAGTAAATCTGCAAAGGGCTGAGGATAGGCAGTGAAGGATTCTTTGAAGGATTTGAAGAATCTGATTCTGGTTGGTTTCCAATTTTCCTCCTGCAGAGTGAATCCCTTATGTTTTTTGAATAATGGGAGGTTAAAGGAATAAAAATATTCTCAAGAAGTAGCAGTCTAGAGGCCGAACAATAGGAAATGTCATCATCCTCCCTGGCAATATTCTGGGTGGGAAACTTCATCACCTAATGAAAAAAGCACTTTGATGGATTAATGTAGTGAGGTTTAAGAGAAATATTCTGATCATTGCAAAATCAGTGAAGATGAAAAATGTGAGTAGGTAATTGAATAGGAAACATTTATACGGCATTGAAGCTGTGCTGGCAAAAAAAATTATTAAAGTAACCTTTTATTTAATATATCATCACCTATAAGATGTGCTTTGTAAAATTTCAGCTTGGAAGGACTTCCTTTTGAATAGTATAAAGTTTTGGCAACTCTTTTTATTAAAGGATTTTGTAACTGAAACTGAGCATAGTTTAGGGTATATAAATTAAAATGAACTTCAGAGGCAAGCATTTTGTAGTACCAAGACTTTTCAATTAATTATAGAAATGATCGGTATATAACCTTACTTATGACCAGGACTAGCCTTAATATATTTTCTGTTTTGTGTTTTATGAAGTATCATTGCAAAAAAAAAAAAAAAATACTGAAAGCTAATCAGAAATCCCTATATAAAATTATACATAGTCAAACTAGGAATCTTTCCTCTCTTAAAATGGAACAATTATTATTATTTTTTAAGATTTTATTTATTTATTTGACAGACAGAGATCACAAGTAGGCAGAGAGAGAGGAGGAAGCAGGCTCCCCACCAAGCAGAGAGCTCAACGCAGGGCTGGATACCAGGACCCCAGGATCATGACCCAAGCCAAAGGCAGAAGTCTTAACCTACTGAGCCACCCAGGCACCCTGGAACAATTATTTTAATATCTATTTCTTCATTTCTACTCATGACAGGAAGTAGTCATAGCATCTCGTCACTATGGCTCCTGGGAAGCAGGTTAGGGTAAAGAGTTTCTGCACTCTTCCATTCTGTTCCAGAATCTTCTGTGCCTCCCTGGTTTGGTGCATTACTGGTTTGGCAACTTGATTTCATTGTCCTTTTCCTTTCCTTATTTAGTTGCTAGTAGATTTTATATTTACTCTTTATTGCTGATTTTAAAAATTGTGTTAAGAATTTGAAAGTAGGGGGGCACCTGGGTGGCTCAGTGGGTTAAGCCGCTGCCTTCGGCTCAGGTCATGATCTCAGGGTCCTGGGATCGAGTCCCGCATCGGGCTCTCTGCTCAGCAGGGAGCCTGCTTCCCTTCCTCTCTCTCTGCCTACTTGTGATCTCTCTCTGTCAAATAAATAAATAAAAATCTTTAAAAAAAAAAAAAGAATTTGAAAGTAGGGAAATTCTGCTTTGCTGCCCCAATTTGTCACTTTACTAAGATCTTTTTTTTTTTAAAGATTTTATTTATTTATTTGACAGACAGAGATCTCAAGTAGGTGGAGAGGCAGACTGAGAGAGAAAGAGGAGGAAGCAGGCTCCCTGCTGAGCAGAGAGCCCGATTCGGGGCTTGATCCCAGGACCCTGGGACCATGACCTGAGCTGAAGGCAGAGGCTTTAACCCACTGAGTCACCCAGGCGCCCCCACCTTACTACGATCTTGGTTGTTTTTTAGTCATTCTGACTGTGGAAAGATGAGAAACTCAGCCTACTGTAACTTTGTTCAGTAACATCACCAACCTCCATTATCATCAAGCAGAGAACAGTCCTCAGACTCTCAACAATATCTGGAGAGACTCTGTTCACATATATTTCTCATACTAAATTTCATTCTGTAGTTACTTCAAGGTAAAGGATATTCCTTTTCCATATGCAGAGAATTACTAGCTTTGCTTTTCAAACCAATGTGAGTTTAAAAACATAAATCGTATTAGTTTATTTAATTAAAAATAATGTGCTATGTAAATAACAATGTAAGTAGAACTCGAATAGCAAAAATCATTAGAGTGGCATCAAAGTAATTGAAGTTTGAGATCCTTACTTAAGATCGCTTAAAACAAGGGACGCAGGTGCAAAAGAAATAATGAAGAGGGTCACTCAACTGGACAGGAACAGAATTACAAAGATCGGAAAAGAGGTGACAGCAGGCAGGATGGGACTGATAGGATCATTGAAGAAATGCTGAGCCCAAGGGAGTTGGGTTTCTGTCGGTAATCCCTCCAATTTAAGGTTAAGATAAGACAGTGGAGCTCCCAGTCTGCTAGTGAGGTCAGGTTAGAAAGAACAGCAGAGGCTGGGAATGAGGCCCAGAGGATTCCATGCCCTATAATTAAACAATGAACTCAAAGGGAATGAAGTCCAAAGGTTAAAACCAAGTGCATGATAGGAAGCAGAATCAGCTACGAAACAAAATAAAATAAGCCACACCACAGAAGAAAATGTCACTCTATTTTTGCTTTTTTTAAATCAAAATAATGGCAATTTTTAAATATGCCATAATTTTTTTTGGCAATTCTCACATGACACTGTCTCATTTTAATATAGGGAAATATTAGTTTTAAGAACAGTCTTGAAATGCCAGTTTAGAACTGGTAAGTACAGGTCAACAATTATCTAAATTTAACATTATCAGTGATGTAATTATGTGAAGTGTTTCTAAAGGAAAATGTTACCTATATTCATATTCATATCTGTCTGCACAGAATGCCTTTAATTTCATTAGTCTTTCATGGAAATTACTTAGATTTCTGAACCAGATTTAAGATAATCATTTCAAGCCTCTAAAGACATAATACAGATATCTTTGTCAAATGTTTTGTATTCTTTGTTAATGATGCTATAATATCTAGTAAGTGGTCCTCAGCTGCTAACATCTCCAAACACATTACAGCTATCTTAATGCATGGTTAATCATTCATCAATACTTACTACTGTAGAAATTATAAAAGTATTTAAAAGTCTCTTAATTAAGAATCCTAGTTACCTGTGTAAGCTATAATATGTGACTAGCACACTAATGCTAAGACCCACGAGGTCTGGCATGCATCTCTACCTATCTTACTAAATCCTCCCTGAAATTTATTATTTTTTTTAAGATTTTATTTATTTGAGGGAGAGAGAACGTGAGACAGAGCATGAGAGAGAGAGCACGAGCAGGGGCAAGGGTGGTGCAGAGGGACAGAAGAAGAGGGAGAAGCAGAGTCCGGTCTGAGTAGGGAGCCTGACGTGGGGGTCGATCCCAGGACCCCAGGATCATGACCTGAGCCAAAGGCAAAGGCTGAACCAATTGAGCCACCCAGGTGCCCCTCCTCCCTGAAATTTAGTTAGGAAATGCCAGGTATCATTTCCTTGTAGAGGTGTGCCTTTGTGGCAGAGTCCATGAGAAAGAAATTTTCAAAACTGACCTTTTATATCATTCACAATGTTATTTTTGGCATGGATTTCTGCCACATACCTGGAAGGCAAATACAGAAAGGCTCTTGTCTACATGAGACCCTCCCTCCCACAAACATTTTTTTTATCACCCTTCGTCTTTACCAGCAAGTTAGTAATGTGTGTGTGTGTGTGTGTGTGTGTTTCACTATAATATGGATGGTATTCTGTAGAGGTTGTCTGTTGATTCAATATTCACATAACTGCGATATAAATACTATACTATCATTACTTTCAAAGGTTGTTAAAAAAGATAAAGATGTTAATGAAAGATATTTATTCACCCTTGTATCTTCTACTGGTAACACACGGTTTTGACAGATAGTGGTACCATGCATAAATGTACAACCAATGATGGAATGTTCGCATTTTAACTAAAAATAGCTGAACTGGGAAATAGAGACTCTGAGTAACTCACACAAGAATATGCTGCTTAGCTAGACATAAAATCAGGTCAATATTTTTCGAGGACCACCAACAGTTAAGAGTTTGGGCTTAGGCACCCTCATGAACCTGTACTCAAATCCTGACACGTCCATTTTCCATCCCATATGCCAATAACTTCATAAAATGCTTTGACCTACTTATTTTATTCCAAGTCTGTTTTATGAACACTAAATGGAGGTAAAAGCAGTATCAGGCTTCATGCAGTGTTGTGAAAATTCATTGAAATAATACATGTCAAGCACTTATTCCAGGGCCAGTGCAAGCTAAAACAAACAAAATGCGCATGTGTATTTGCTATACAGATTAGGCTATCTCTTTATATAATGCAAGTGAAAAATAAACTGTATTTTGGGCTACAGGAAAGAAAGCGAACCATGAAAAGTTTGGAACACATTATAAAGAAGCAGAGGTCAAAAATAATGTTAACAATGCATATTAACACACAAGCAAATCTCATCTTTTCCCTTAGAAATTGTTTTTGGAATGAGTAAAAGAAAAGCAGATTTTAGAGTGGTACTAGTCAGTGACACTCTGTGCTATTATAGAATAATGAATATATTTCAATAAATACAAAAGAGAGAAATGAGAAAGGAACGTGGGATTCTTAATGACATCGAACAAATTTTCACCTGTCTCAGATAAGCATTTTTTAGTTCACACTGGAGTCAGGAATAACATTACCTGAAAATGTTCACTGGTTCAGATCCTAGACTCTGGAATGAGATTTCCTGGATTTGAATCCTGGCCTCCCACTTACTAACTGTGTGACCTTGGGCAGGTACTTAAACCCTGTATATACAGTGGGGAAAATAATAACACTTACTTAATCTGTTTGCTGTGAGGATATAATACATTCACAAAACAGGAAACTGCTACCACTAAGAAGCAGAGAGAAAGCAATAACGAACACTTATCAAATAAATTCGAGTATTAATTCAATTTCCTTTATGGGGCACCTGAGTGGCTTGGTTGGTTAAGGGGCCAACTCTTGCTTTTGGCTTAGGTCATGATCTCGGGGTCCTGGAATGGAACCCTGCATTGGGCTCAGTGTTCAGCAGGGTATCTGCTTGAGGATATTCTCCCTCTCTCTATGCCCCTTCCCCAACTCTCTAAAAATAAGTATTTTTTAAAAGACTTTATTTATTTATTTGTCAGAGAGAGAGGGAGTGAGCATAGGCAGGAGGGAGCTGCAGGCAGAGGGAGAAGCGGAGTTCCACTGAGCAAGGGGCTAGATGCAGGACTCGATCCCAGGACCCTGGGATCATGACCTGAGGGGAAGGAAGATACTTAACTGACTGAACCACCCAAGGCATCTCTATTTTTTTTTTTCTAAATATTTCATTTATTTACTTGTCAGGGAAAGAAAGAGAGCATGTGCAGGCAGAGGGAGAAGAATAAAAATAAATAAATCTTATGGGGTGTCTGGGTGGCTCAGTGGGTTAAAGCCTCTGCTTTCGGCTCGGGTCATGATCCCAGGGTCCTGGGATCGAGTCCCGCATCGGGTTCTCTGCTCAGCGGGGAGCCTGCTTCCTCCTCTCTCTCCCTCTCTCTGCCTGCCTCTCTGCCTATTTGTGATCTCTGTCACATAAATAAATAAAATCTTTTTTAGAAAAAGTAATAAATAAATAATCTTAAAAAAAAAAGCCCCAGATAAAGACTCTGACAATTACAACAAAAATGTATAACTTAACAGTTTTAGAGGAAATTGGTGTATCATGTTCAACTGGAAACAGTACTTTGGAAAAGCCTTAAAACAGAATGTAGACTGCACAAGGATGGGCATTACAGTGTAATGTGTATAGTTTTATCCTCGCTGCATTGCCTATGTAGCCAGCACAGAAGAGTCACTCAACAGATATGCCGGTAAGTGACTAAACCAGAAGGGCTTACTTTAACTATGTGCCAAAGGATCCTACGAAGAGTTTCAAAGTCCCTCTCTTGTTTTTGTTTTTTTTTTTTAATTTTTATTTATTTATTTGACAGAGAGAGATTACAAGTAGGCAGAGGCAGGCAGAAAGAGAGGAAGGGAAGCAGGCTCCCTGCTGAGCAGAGAGCCCGATGCGGGGTTCGATCCTAGGACCCTGGGATCATGACCTGAGCTGAAGGCAGAGGCTTTAACCCACTGAGCCACCCAGGTGCCCCCTTTCTCTCGTTTTCATAACACTTGCTCTTAGCTCACTCTTCTATCAGAACTTACATGATAAAGGAATTTATCTCAAAGAGATACATAACTGAGATCAACTAGTTTCCTAACCCCAGTTGCATCTACAAATTAATCAGAGACACTCCCTCTAATCAAAGAACATTTGTTGCATACACAAATACTTAGTGAGAAAGCTATTCATCCCTGGCTTTTTCCCCACTCTCGACAGTCATACACACATTTAGAAAGTACAAGGACTAGCCGCGTTCTATTAATAATGGCTAAATTTATGAAGCACTTAATTTGCATTAAATACTACGTTATGTAGGGTCTCTTCATTTTCTTATCTTGCCCACTGAAAACTGTATACCTAAGACATCATTACATCACAAGATTCTAAGTCAGTTGTCCAAGGAGAGAGAGCTGCTACGTGGCAATGGGGAGATCTCAACTCCGATCGGGCTCTAGGTCTGTGGCTGGCTTGTTACTACACATGGAAGTAGCCTGATGAAATAGATCAGAGAAGTCATTCTTAACCATCAGACGGAGTCTTGAACATTCTAAGAATAAATCATCCCCAGCTTGAAGGTGGCTATGATCTACATGTCAGCAGACCTAAACCCTCAATATGCTCAAATAATTGGCACCAAATGTATGATGCAAGTAGAATTCCTTCCCCTTGAAGTAAATATTTTATGTGTTTTTGACAATAGCATGATAATAGGTGTGGTGCCCTCTCCCTCAGGAACTTGTCATTGCACAACAAGCTAAACACAGGGTTACTGGATCATTGAGGTTGGTCTTCTAGATTCCTGATTCCGTAGCTGTGCCTCAGGCCATTTACACTCAGACAGTCTTTTGGTGCCTCCAGGGAAGATGTCAAATGCCAGTAACTGTCACTGCTATGGCGACCTGTTTAAATTTTTTAAAAGCAAAGCTGTGAAGATTTTCAATCTTAGTCATAATGGTGACCTGTGGTAATTCTCTTAGGACCTGGAGATAAAGGATGGATGTGACTTTGCCTTATTTTCAGAGCAAATAAATGATGAGGCATTAAATTAAAAATAAAGAGCATGAAGATTCAGAAAGTAAAATTTGTGCAATTAAAATCCTGAATTAGAAACCCATGATTCCCCCCCACCAAAGAAAAGAAAAAAAAAAAAAAAAAGAAAAGAAAAGCCCACAATTCCCTTCTCTAAGGATATTTGTCCAGCCAAAGTTTCACAGTTGCTAATGTCGTTTTCATTTTCATACACTGGCCTTCCTCCAGCATGAGCACTTAATTGTAAATAATATCATAAAGGACAAAGAATTTTCTTGGTGGTGTTACAACTTAAAACAGGTGGGTTTAATCAGAAAATGCAAAGACTGGCATTTCATTTTTGCAAGTAACTATCTCTATCTTCTGGAGCATGGGGTCTTATATAACAAGGATCATTTGTCTTATTTTGGCCTATCTCCTGTAAAAAATAAAGACTGATGACAAATATGTGCCAATATCTGTTTTATGTCATTAAAAAGTATTATATGAGTCATTGTAGAGGTAGCTGGTATTGATGATGACTGAGATATCCCCCTCAGTCACCACATCCTGATATGACAGTATAATGACAGAAAAATTTTCTTTGATGCAGAGGACAGTAGGGGTGACATTGTAGGTTCCTTGACAGGAAAGTCACAGGATTTAAAAGGCTTTGTAAGTAGTCCTGCAAGAAAAACATCAAAGGGCCTACGAAGCACCTTACCTGAAAGACATCTGCTCTTGCAAATGACTGCCTTGCAGGACTCAGATAGGTCTTGTTAAATGTTACCTCCGCACACCCTAATTCAGTGCTGTTTTATAAGCCAACGAAATGGCCAGAAGGCAGGAAGGACAAGTATGGTATGGTGAGTTTCAGTGGTCAGCTGTCTCTCCTTCATTATTATTATTTTTTTGACATCTAGAATCTTCTGTTATACCATGAAGATTAATAGCCCGACATGACAAGTAGATCATTTACAGTGCCAAGCGTCAGTGATAAGCTAACCATCTGATGACTGAAACAAGCAAAAAGTGTTCCCTGTCACAAACCAGTGACCCAGTAGATAGGTATGTTTCAGTAGTGTTAGTGTTAGTCCTTCCACAGGTTAACTAGAACTGCCCCAGGGAAGAAGAAAACAAAAAGTGGCCAGCGGACCTTGGTTTCAAAGTATTTGCCGCCTATTTAGAGATATAAGGACAAGGGAATAGCTTGACTAATTATTGTCACATGGAGAAAATGCCGCCTTTGATAAAGTTCCTTTAAAATGAGAAATGAATTTAGGAAGGTATTATTTTCTTTACTTCCCAATTTCTTTGTCATTCTGGAATAACTGAACTCTCGCTCTTCAAGAACGGTCGTTCTTAACTTGGAATCTCTGGACCAGCAACATTAGTATCACCTGGGAACACGTTAGAGATGCATGTTTTCAGAACCCACCCCACATCTATTGGACCTGAGACGGGGGTGGACTGAGAAATCTGTACTTAATCCTCCCCTTCAGGTGACTCTAGAACACACTAAAACTTAAGAACCATTGTTAAAGAGTACACCTGATCTACCAAAGCAGGTACATGGTTCCACTATCCTCTCCCCCTGCTACAGATTTCTAGGTGGAAATCAACCTCCAATCTATTATCCATTTATTGGTAAACTCTAACTTGGAACTTAATTTAATCACAGGAAAAGTGACTCCTGAAAACCTCGTTTCCTACTTTAGACAGGAACCCTTGTGAGTCAAGAGCACAACAGAGCAGCTAGCCCCAAGTGCAAGCCGAACCATATTTGGGTCACACACAAGGGGTGTGTGACTGCATTAATTACTACCAATGTCTCAGCTGCTCTCACAAGAGACCCAGCAATGTTGGTTCAAAAACAATAACTGATTTTTGTATTCATCAGAGGTGAATGTTCTATATCACAGAAATTAAAATACCTAAGTTACTTAGAGCTTATAGATAAGGGCTTGTCCTGAAAGAAGCACAGTATAACTTTCGTCCCATTTTGTTGGCAAGGACTTGGTGGCAGGGCATGTAGCTGCTCTTGGGAGCTGGGAATCACAGTCCCTGAGTCATCAACCAACTATTACAACTCCATTACAAAGGACATAGAGAGTGGTAGGGGATAGGGAACAGGTTTAGGCAGATAAAAAACAGTCTCCATCTAAGGTTTTTGAAAACCAAATTATACTAGCAAATTTAGTACCCATCTAAATGATTAAACCTAGGGGCATAGAGAGTTTTGAGGTATCCATCTCAGGGAATCATAGGCAGATATTAAGCATACTATTTATGAATATGTTATGACCTAATATCAATATGTTGAGCACAAGATGTTGGGCAGGCACAAGAATTAATACAGAAAAATCCCAACTATGTAAAAGACATGGAAAGAAATAGGGGAATGAAATACATTATTTTCTAGTCAAAATATATATTTTTTAGCTCTTACTATGTACGTAAAGCTTTAGGTAGTTTTTGGAGACATAAGAAAATTCTGGAGGCACAAGGAACAAGATATTTCCATTGATAATAGGGAATAACGAAAACTGAAGCTATTATGCCCAGGCAGAGAGGTTATATGTGTTTTTTTAATACTCTTTTGTATTTTCCTTGTTTTCTATTATAGTCATGCCTTAGTTTTATAGTCAGTAATATAGTAAGTGTTTTTTTCTTACAAAAAATGCAAATAGGGTTCCATAAAATTAAACTACTGCACTAAAGAACAGGAGAGAGAAAAAAGATTATATGATGGAATCTTTTAAATAAACACCTAAAATTACTTTCAAGATGTGGCCTCAAGCCAAGATAGAGTTACAAAAGGTTTTTTACATATCTGCAATCTTAAATAATCACAACAGAACATTTTGTCAGTCCTCTAGAAACTTACTCTGGAAATCAAATAAAGACCCTGCTTATGTTTCTGATATTATATTTATTGAGACAGACAAACAGATGACTTCTTCAAAAGAAGTCTTTAAAAATAAATAAACTTAACATAGCAAGGCACTTACTTGGAAGTCAAATACTTTTGTTTCCCGGCTGGTTAAACACCCCTCTCCCCCGCCCCATTACTGTTGTTGCTAATTTGTGTGAATTATAACAATTTTGAGCTTAAACATTCCTATCTAAAAATTGAGAAAGGATAAAAGAGAAAATCTCAGATTTCCTAATGCTTTAAAATCAAGATGGTGTAGAAAGATTTAAACCTGCTACCCAGAAAACTCACTGAATTACCTCTTCTCCAATAATTTAATAATGCTTGTTTTAATATTTACATCAATAAAATGAATATTAGAAAAGATTCCACATTACAAATTTACATGGTCAAATCAGAAAACAGTTTAAAAAAGGAAATCTTGAGAATATTTTAAGTAGCAGTAAGAACATGGGTTTCCCTGCAGAGAACTATTTATTGGGTCCATTTTGCTACTCTGATTAAAGATAAGCTCTTGCAGAGCCTTCATCTTTTTCTATTGAAGTGCCCCAACCTGCTATTTAAAGCATTCTTCCCACTTTTTTCTATCATTTCCTTGAGGCACAGTGCCATGCTGAAAAGAGTCTAGGTTTTCAGTACTACATTTGAATCTGATTTAATTAATTCCTTCCTTGCTAGATTGCTCTGACAAATTTTTATATATATATACACATATATGTAATATACACATATTTTTAATATTTTTATATTTATATATATTTATACATAAGTATACAATTTGTTTGCATATAGATATGTATCTATACATATGTTTATTTTTTAATTTTTAAATTTTATTTATTTATTTTTTTAAAGATTTTGTTTATTTATTTGACAGACAGAGATCACAAGCAGGCAGAGAGGCAGGCAGAGAGAGAGAGGGAGGAAGCACGCTCCCTGCTAAGCAGTGAGCCCGATGTGGGGCTCAATCCCAGGACCCTGGAACATGACCTGAGCTGAAGGCAGAGGCGTAACCCATTGAGCCACCCAGGCACCCCAACATATTTTTAAATATTTTATATTTCTATGTAAATATATGTGAATCACAAATATGATTTAGGGCCTCTGGGTAGCTCAGTCAGTTTAGCAGCTGCCTTCAACTCAGGTCATGATCCCAGAGTCCTGGGATCAAGGCCCACATCGGACTCCCTGCTCAGTGGTGAGCCTGCTTCTCCCTCTCCCTCTGCCCCTCTGCCTACTTGTGCTCTCTATTTCTCTGTCAAATAAATAAAATATTTCAAAAAATAAAATAAATAAAATAAATAAATATGATTTATATAATACACACACACATAAACACACACACACACACACACACATATACACATATACACATATACATATATAATATGAGGCTCCCAAAGCTTAGCAGCAATTAACTTTTGGCCACCATAGATTTTTCTAAAGTTACTTTCTCCTTATAGAACTCCCTAACCATATCCACATTTATTAAACAGAAATGACAGAATTTCTAGAGCCAGTTCAAAACCCACATCCAATGATACTTTCCTAGACAAGATTTTCCTCTTCTCTTCCTGTATATACTCGTACCTCTCATGTCACTCACCATAATTTATAATATTCACATTTCAATTCATTCTTTAAAGTCCTTCACCAGACTGTGGCTTCTCAGATGTAGAAAATATACATGAGCAATGCTTAGTGTTTAGGCTTAACCTTCTAGTTATCCATTGCATCATAACAAACCATCCAAAAGCCTAATGGCTAAATTAAACTATTTTCTCTCATGATCCTGTGGGTTAATTGTGTTCATCTATGTATTTTCTCTCTTGAGGTTTCATTCTGTTCACTTGGAAAGAAGTTATTTTTTACTTCTTCCTTGTCACAGAACTAGACTACAGTTTTCAGATGGTCTTTAAATAGATGGCAGCTGGGGCACCTGGGTGGCTCCGTGGGTTAAGCCTCTGCCTTTGGCTCAGGTCATGGTCTCAGGGTCCTGGGATCGAGCCCTGCATCGGGCTCTCTGCTCAGCAGGGAGCCTACCCTCTCTTCTCTCTCTCTGCCTGCCTCTCTGCCTACGTGTGATCTCTGTCTGTCAAATAAATCAATAAAATCTTAAAAAAAAAAAAAGATGGCGGCTGCCACTTTGTAAAATAATGTGGAAAATAATCTTTGTTCAAAAAGTTGAACATAGAGCTTCCTTACGACCTAGCAATTGCACTACTGGGTATTTACCCCAAAGATACAAATTTAGTGATCTGAAGGGGCATGTGTACCCCAATGTTTATAGCAGCAATGTCCATAATAGCCTAACTATGGAAAGAGCCTAGTTGTCCATCAACAGTTGAATGGATAAAGAAGGTGTAATATATATATAGATATATATCTATATATATCTATAATTATGCAGTCATCAAAAAACTCAAAACCCTGCCATTTGCAATGACATGGATGGAACTAGAGTGTATTACGCTAAGGGAAATATGTCAGTCAGAGAAAGGCAATTATCATATGATCTCACTGATATGAGGAATTTGAGAAACAAGACAGAAGATTATAGGGGAAGGGAGGGAAAAATGAAACAAGACAAAACCAGAGAGGGAGATAAACCATAAGAGACTCTTAACCTCAGGAAACAAACTGAGGGTTAATGGAGTGGAGGGAGGGTGGGAGGGAGGGTGGGGGGCTGGGTGATGGACATTAGCAGGGGTATGTGCTATGATGAGCACTGTGAATTGTGTAAAACCGATGAATCACAGACTTGTACTCCTGCAACAAATAATATATTATATGTTAGTTTAAAAAAAATATAGTGGCTGCAATTTTGCTCTATCTAATGGCATGTGAGAAGAAATATGTGTTATTTTCAAACAAGACACAGAAGAGTCCTCTCTATGCACCCCTCTTCTCTTTTCTGCCAGCTGGATGCAGTCAATGACTAAGTCTCTGGTGATGACAAAGCCAGAAGATAGAGGAAGTCTCTGCCCCTAGATCACTAGTAGAGGAGAATTGTCTCCTGACCTGACCTAAAGAGTTGCTTTGGACTGTTATGTTGGTGAGAGGTAAACTTCTGCTGAGCCGTTGTGTGTTTGGGATCTATTTTCCCCATAGCTTACTCTACCCTAATACATCAGATTGGTTGACAGTGTTGAGGACACATTTGGTATTTGAGAGATCATAACTTTGAAGTGAATCCAGACTTGTGTGTGGAGTACTATGATCTTCCCACAGATCTTAAAGCAGAGGATAATTGGACATTGGCTATGGCAATAATGAATTTCATTATTATGGAAAAGTATTTGATGGGGAATACTGGAGTGAGTGGATGGATTAAGTAACTGGGCTATCTGGATAAAGGTGATGGTCAAGGAATGAAATTAAACTGATTACAAGGTCTATTGGAGGATCACAGAAGTAGGCAGCTAGATGGGGTAGAAGAAAATATTGTTGGAGTTCAGAAGGTGATGGCACCAAAAGCTCTTTAATTCAATCAAAGAATATATTGCAAAGGATATATTGTAAAGGTAAGTGGAGGCACTTACTTTATGTGTTCAGTTGGAATTAAAGTGTGATCAGACACAAACATTTATCTTCATTCTGCTTGTCAGTCCACCAACCCATAGCCATTTGTATGGCAGTACACTTTCAAATTGGTGATTCAGAGGAAAGAGTCATTGAATCACTCTTCAAAGATGCTCAATTTACATTTTGGTCCCATTGTTCTTAATGATTTCACTGAAAAGATCTAAATTGTCAGATCATAACAGAAATGCACAACAATGTAGTCAGAGAATACTATTTTTCTTTGCTTGGAAAATAAAGCCTTTATTTCACATTTGCATTTTCCCCTAGTCTGTTTGCTGTAAAAATATGAAGCTAAACACAAATCCAGCCTGTTGCTTCATCCTGAGAACATTAATTGTCTCCAATCATTGTTAGAGCATCTGTTTCACATTTTGACAAGTGCACTTATCTTCTTTTTTCTCTTCATATTCCTCTGGTAAAAATAATGAATAAATTACAGGGAGATGACAAATGTGTTGATAATCAAGATGAAACACAAATGAAGTGGAAGAGGCTGTATTTCTTTGCAGAGTTGTAAATTGCTTTTTTTTTTCCTTGTGCATCGACATGCCTGACTTAAAAACTAAAAATATCACCACATGGGAAAATTAAAGGAATTTCTCAAACAGAAATTATTTTTCACTGATGAAATATATAAACAGAATTTTCTGACATCATGGATCATGTTTGCCTCACAATCCAAATACCCCAGAAAAGAATATATAGTTTCTTGTCATTATAAGGGCTTAGATCATAGTGAATCTAATACATTATAGTTGCATTTGAAAATAAATGCTAAATCTTGAATGGAATTTGGCAATGTCTGGTTGAATAGAGCAAATTTTATTCAATCTCAAAGACATCAACCTCTGAGAGAAACAGCTTTATGTTGGTTGTTGGGAGACTTAAATTCCATCTCTAGAACGTTCCCTTCAAATTCCCTGTGAAAATATTCATTTTTAATATTAGTTTCTGGAATCACTGTATTCAGGAATCTCATCAGTAAATAAATTAAATAAATAATAAACGTTTGGATAGATTAGCAGGAGTCATCAATGGTGGCTCACAAGCTAAAACTTGCCGGAGTATTAGGTTTTTGTTGTTGTTTTTTTCCTCATTGTTTGGATTGCCATGAAAAGAAACAGACTTTCTCCAATTTGCTACAATGCCCATCACATCTTATTTTCCAACACCTGGATACTATCATCTATCCGGAGTTTGGAGGCATATAGCTTGTAGAGACCTAGAGTAGATGAACTCCTGTGCCCTTAGGACTCAAATATCCCCTAGCTATTATTTCTATCTGTATTCAGATTTCTTTTTCCTTTCTAAATATGAAACCAGAGAACTGAGTTCGGAACATACCGGGTCTACATGATCCATTCAAGCAAGTTCAAACTCACTGGGAATTTATTTCCTAGTTTAAAAAAAAATACATGACAAATCCCAAGAGGGACTGTTATGAAGCATATCAAAACTGTGGCATATGGCTTACTTTGTATGGACTCATTCTGCATCGTAACTTTTGCTAAGGACCTTACAAATCTTTATAGGTATTGTGAAGAAAAAGACTCTTACAAATATCTGTGATTTCCATAAATGTACACGAAAACTTGCTTTATGATTGGATTTGCAAGAGAATACTAAGCTAATTGTAAAAAATATTACTTGCAAACATGAGTTCCCCTTTATATATGCAAATATGTGTAGAAATTTAGAGTTGTTGCCTTGCATGAAAAAACCATGTCTCACTAGGTTTGAATAGAGAAGGAAGTTTCTAAAGTAGCAATTAGGAGTAGCCACAGTAATTAAGAAATTTCTCTCTTCTTAGAAAACTGACACCGAATATATTTCTTCTTCTCATCATTGTGTGATGTCCTTTATTATTATTTTTTTATCAATATCCTGTAATCCTTCCAAGATGGTGATGTCTCTTCCTGCTTGGCAGTCCTTAAACACAAGGAGCCCGAAATGCTCTGCTAGAGGTCAAGGTTACAGTTCAATGACACTCCTGCCATATCCTCTAGCATTTGTTTCCCCATTGGGGACAGAACCTCTAACTCTGCTCAGTCCAGAGTTGTGGGGATAGGAAGCACATATTCCTAAGTGGCTACTGGAAGTTATGGTAAGTAGAAACACTTGAGTTCCTTGAACCCAGTACTCTTCCTACTGGAGTAAAAGTGGTATATATAGCTCTTTGACTCAAGGTGCACATTGTATCGTGGAGGAGGGCATCCTTTTCCCGAGAAGTATTTCCTCCAATCTGGGGCTCTGGCTCTGGCCCCTGCAGGCTGTTTCTACACATGATTTGATAGGAAGCTTCTTTAGAATGCAGTATATGATGTGCCCTTTTGATACCATCAGTGTGAGCCCTTCTGTGTGCCATTTTTGCTGTGAACTCACTCAGTTCTGTGGTGTGGTGTGGTGTGGTGTGGTGTGGTGTAGTGTGATGTTAGGTAGGGTCCCATACCAGCAGATCAGATACATAATAAGCCCTTGGATATGGTGCTGGCTGAGATCCTCATTTCCAGAATTTGCACATGCAATCAATTTGCCATTCAGTGATCAGTTCTTCTCAAGCAATGATGTCATACTGGGGACTCAGCATTGGTCTCTGTTGCTGGCAGGTTGAACATTCACCAGTGGTACTACTCTCTATATGTCATTCAAAATATTAAAAACAATAAAAGACCTAAATAGTTAATGAGGGTTTGAACTCACCTTTTTTTTTTTTTTCTTGTCTCCACTTCTCTGTATGACCTCTGGATGAGTGAATCTGACCTATCAGACCTGGTACATATTCATAGCAGTCACAATAATTGTTTGATGAATACATTAATGATAAATGATAAAAGATGGTGAATAGAATTTGGACCATATAGTCAACCAGTGTTTACTGAGCTTGTTATATGTGCACATGGAATATAGAAAGTAATGACAAGTCCCTACCCTAGGTATACACATGATCTAGTAGTTTATACAGGTGCAGGAAGACAACAAAATTAAAGTGTGGAAATGAATGGAAAAGATGAGCTGTAAGTGGAAAGCATTATGAATGCTCAAAGGTTGGAGGACTCAGCCAGCTTAATGGAATACAAGAGGTTTGCTTCCCAAAGATTTAATTAGTGTCTGTAAGGAATTAAAAAAAAAAAAAAGTAGCTTGGACCTCTACTGTCAGCAAAGGGCAATAGCCAACACAAATGGAGGATGGAAATGATAAAGACTGGGCTAAAAGAGTTAACCCTCAGGAATAAAACCCTGCCTACAATGTGAGCGCAACAAGAGCTGAAGTTTGGGGCTATTTTGTTCACTGTTGTATCCCAAGCAATTAAAACAATTGTTGGAGGCCCCTGGGTGGCTCAGTGGGCTAAGCCTCTGCCTTCGGCTCAGGTCATGATCTCAGGGTCCTGGGATCGAGCCCCGCATCGGGCTCTCTGCTCAGCAGGGAGCCTGCTTCTCTGCCTGCCTCCCTGCCTACTTGTCATCTCTGTCAAATAAATAAATAAAATCTTTAAAAAAAATTGTTGGTAACTCACATGTAGGTCAGTAAGTATTTGCACATCGAAGAGCTCCTTCTAGAAGGGCTTACCTTCTAGGGCTTACCTAGAAGAAGGACTCCTTCTAAGGACTTACCTAGCAATAGTCCTGCAAGATACTGTTAAAAATGACCTTAACCTACTGAATTAGTGCAGAGGTTACCTGCTGTTTCAAAGATAGCCAAAATGACAGAGGCTTAAATAAAGTAGAAATTGTTTTTCTTCTATAGAACAGCTCCTAAGTTGGCAGTCCCAGGCCAGTGGTGTGCTGCATCCCTCTTCAACATAGAAACTCCATCTCTGAGTCCAGTATACCAATTCTCTCCATCTCCTGGGCGGGGGTGGGGGGATTGCATAGAACAAGCACTTCCTTCCTCACGTATTTGACTCAGATGCTGCACACATCACAACCTCACTCTGGTCACATATGATGGGCCAGGCCTTAGTTCCATGTCTTCACTTACATAGACAATGTGGTTTCTAGGTAGGTGCCATACTCCCAGCCAGTGCTACACGGAGATGACACTATTGCTGAAATTGAGAAGGATGAACACTAGGAAAAATATTACACTCTGAAGGTCAAGGTGTTCTCATATTTTAAGGAGGTTTTTTAAAAAAGATTTATTTTAGAGAAAGAGTTCATACCTATCAGTGCAAGTGGGGAGGGGAAGGGGCAGAGGGAGAGAATCCTCAAGCTAACTCCCCACAGAGTGTGAGCCCTGCTGGGTTCAATTCCAGGACCCTGAAGTCATGACCTGAGCTGAAACCAAGAGTTGGACATTCCACCGACTGAGCCACCCAGGCGCCCCAGCATTCTCGTATGTTAGATATTTATTTTTTTTATTTTACTCTAAGACATCACTAAACCTGATTTTACACATGCCTCATCAGCATGTCTTTCTCAGTACCCTTTACTGCATTTTCCTCTACATTCAAATGATGCAGTGTCTCAAGAATAGTCTTTGGCCCTCCTTTCTTCATATCAACATGTACTCTATGATAAAAAAAAAAAGAGAATTCCCACAGCTCCAAAGACAATCTTAGTTATTAGTCTCTGATGCATAATTTCCATGAATGTATTCTCTATATATAGGTCTTATGCTCTTTCTCTACTGCTCAGACCTATCCCTAAGTGACCAAACAGCAACTCAGCATCTCCAATTGAATCTCTAATTGATATTTCAACCCTAACTTGGTGGAAACTTAACTATGGATTCTCATCCCTCTAAAAACCTGCTCCTGATTCCCCAATCTCAGTAAAATGCATCACTACACTATGCCCTTGTTCTCATTCTCAATTTATGTCTTTCTAATCCCATATCTAAAATATTAATTTAAAGAGATAAATAGCTTTATCTCTAAATTCTGTCCTGAGTCTTCTTATTATCTCTATTTCTTGAACTCCAGTCTAAGGTGCCATCACTTCTCACCTATATATGATCTATTCTTGCTGGGGCTCCCATTTCCAGTTCTCCCAAGGGTATATCCTCCATAGAACAGCCAGAGTAATCTTTTTAAAGTTTAAATTGGATCATTGTTCTCTTTTATTTGAAAACCTCCAACAGCTTCCCATTGCTCTTTGAATAAAATCTACATCTCTATTGCCAAAAATCAGAAGTAATATTCAAGATATTTATCACGGGCACAGCGTGAACACTAATGACAGACCACAGACCGTGCACAGGTGGAAGATCTGGAGCAAGGCCCTGGGGGCTGCTGTTGTGGATCTCATTTACTCTTTAGCTGCTGGATCATGAGGGAGACTATGGGATCCCTGGCATTGGCTGAGGTCACCACACTTGAAACATTTGGATCAGCTACTATTTACCAAGCAGTATAGAAATACCTCAGTGTTTGACAACAGGTAATCCCAAGTACATGCCAGTAAGTAGTAGCACCATGGTTGACATTTCTGAAGACCCATCACATTATCTCCCTCCTCAACTTGATTTCTACCCACTCTTGAGCAACAAACTCATCCAAGTTACATTTTTTCCTCTCTTTTGAGCATTTGAAATCTTCCAATATCAGACCTTCCCATGTGCTGTTCTCCATTTTAAAATATCTTTCTCCATATCTTCATATGGTTGCATCCTTATCATTCAGGCCTCCAACAAATGTCACCTCCTCAAGGAGTACTTGTCATACCACACTTGCTGTGATGCCTCTTTGCCACCTCACCCTCTTTTGGCCTTCTCATAGCATTTAGCAGCATCTAATTTCGTTTCTTATGTATTGACAAGAGGTTCATGGTTTATCTTCCTCCCCTAGAGAGTATATTCTTTACTTCAATACACTAACCCCACTGTGTCAACATGCTTTACTATCCTAATTTCTAAAGCCAAAATATTTGATGATATATATTCATCAGAAATAAATGTCCAAGCTCCAAATGACTGTTTATCTCCTGACACTGCCCCTGTGTCTCATCCCCAACCTCATCTTCTCACCTTTTTTGATGTTATCCATCAATCAAATGAGTTTCTGAAATCTAAATTGAAAATCAGGTACTCTTGACTAATTAGAAGAGATGGGACAACATACCACATTCCACCCGCAACTTAAAATTTCAGCATTCCTTAATCATTTATTTAGAGAACTTTTATTGAGTTCCACTTGGAGTCAGAACTCTGCTAGATGCTAAAGATGCAGAGCTGATTAAAGAAATCATCCCTGCTTTTTAAGAGCTCACAATACAGTGGAAGCAAGCATTGTCAGTTCCACGGTCCAAGTATGCAGCAGGTGCTGGAAAAGCCATAGAAGGTGGCAAGGGGTATACACACTCAATAAAGATTCATTGATTCTCCTGGGTCATGGGTGACTAAGCATACAGGATGCCAAAAGCACCAGATATACATGGCTCTCCAAACCTCTTCTTGAATTGGATCAGGCTATAAGGAGAACCCTGTAAACTGATAAATGTTTTCGGACAAGTTTTCAAAGATTCTTTTGTTGGATAAAAAACAAAACAAAAACCATGCAAACTGAAACTCTACACATTTCCAAGGGTTGCTGATATAAGCTCCTCTGAAAGTATTTCTTTTTATGTTCAGCTCTGTGAAAGAAATTTATTGCTGTGATTTCAGATTTTCCCCTTAATATAGTTTTATCTTTTCCTTCTATCATAAATATATTTACTGACCTCTTGTTGCCACCATCAAATCTAATAATATTATTTGAAAGGCATACGTCCTTTAAAATTATTGCAAAGATGAGGTATAAGAATGGACTCAATTCTCCTGACTACAGTGTTCTCCTCAAGATCAGAGATCCACTGTAAGGCAATGAGAGCTCTGTGCTAGAGGTGAAACCAGTAAGAATTGGCCACCCAGACCATCCCCTCAGATAATTTATTGTCCTGCTCTCTCAGAATTCTGGTATCTCTTTGCCCTATCAATGCCACCATGTAACTTTTAATTTATATGTCCTTACAGATTTCACATGACTACAATCCTATTGTCACCTTCAAATATGCCGATTAACAAATATATCTAAATATGAGTGGAAATGCATGTCATAAATTAAGTTGGGGGACAAGAAATCTGTTTGACATGTTATTTTGCTTCTATTTAGAGTTATCACTTTTTTCTATAGAGCTTTCTTTTTATTGGTCTATTTTTATCCTTTCAAGTGAATGTAATGCATTTGAAAGATGCCAAATTATCAACACAGACTTAAATTCTTTAGTTAGGTCATACAATAGATATAACATCAATAACAACAGAAAAGTATATCAGATCATCTGAAGATTTATTGACTCAGAGTCCCTACTATGAACAGAGTAGGATTTTTCACAAATGTCCCAGTTGTTCTATATATAATCCATTTGAAACCAAATAACAGATCCATAAATAAGATAAATTTAAAAGAGAAAAGATCAATGAGAGTAAGAGAGGGAGAAAGACTATATATCTTACATCATAGTAATCAACAGTAATGTCTCAGAACTATATATATCAAAAGAAATCCTATTTCTCCATGTTCATTAAAACAACTGGCAGCAATTAACACCACCCCTCCCCATGAAGTGATTCTGTGGGGCCTCAAAGTACTGACAAAATTTCTAAATGAAAGGAAAGGAAGAAATCTCTCTTAAATGGAATTTGTGGTTTAAGTCATAAAGGAAGTTATTCCTGAACTAAATTTTCCTTGAACAGTCAATTCATGTTGACAACGTTTATATCACTTTTTTCTGATAACTTTCTTAAGAGTTCTAAATAAATGAGTAAATCTACATTGCTAAAAAAAGCATATGCGGACAAAGTCCCCTGTCATCCTATAAAACCAGCAAGGCTGGCATCCTTAGTGCCAGCCTATGGGTAAGTCCATGTTCTAGAAATGATTGTTGAGAATAAGAGATATCCAAGCTGGGTTTGCGAATAGAAATATTTCAGATGTCTTGATGGGGTTTTTTTGTTCCTCCACAGTTGATTTTAAAAAGTTAGTAATAAACTTATTTAATATTTAACTTTTATTCCATTTACAAAATGAGTAAAATGGCAAGGATTATTTTCAGGACACAACCATTAGGAAATATGTCTTGCATATGGAATAATTTCAAGTTTGACTTCTCAAGCAAGGAAAATGCAGCTGATTTCAGTACATTTTTGACACTCCTCCAACACTAATAATGTGTCTTGATGGATTTTTAAGTAACTTCACCAGTTTAAAAGAAACCCATCAGATTTCCAACAATTGGGTCAATGATGAAAATCAAAGACAAGTACCATCATGGCCATAAACTGAACACTTTCAGCCATGATGTGCAGGGTATTCTAATAGTAGAACTTTTTCCAACTTTCCTAGGCTCCTGAAAGTTTAATCAGATACAACCAGCTATGCATTGGTGTCTCTCCTGACTTGCCCTACCTTTTTCCTCTCTATAAACCTTTTAAAAACACTGCATCAATTCTGACCATTAACTTCCCCCAAAACATCAATCTGGTCATGTTATTATCCTGAATAAAATTCTTCAGGGCTCCCTCTGTACTTCTGTGTCCTGAATGATGTCTAAACCATCATCAGGGCTTACAAGGTGCTCTAAGTTTTATGCAGCGTGCTTCTCTGTTGGAAGCCTACCTAATCTAACCTGATTGTTCACAGTTACTATGGGGGAGGAGCGGCAATATTGAGATAAGCCACGTCCATCTAGGTTGCTTCCCCAGTAATCTTACAGTCAGGTTCTAAGCATAACAAAAGCAAGTCTCTGAACAAGTTCCATCATATCAACATTTACTAATGAACAGGCACCAAAAAAAAAGTCATTCAGCCATTCTGAAAGCTAAGAGAACCTTCTGGCGGACACAGCAGAAAGAATCCTTCCTCAACAGACCTGATGGAGGCTCTTGGTCCTCCTAGAGGTCCCATAGGCTGTGGTTTTTTATAGCTTCTTATACTCAACTCCAGCAAAGGCAGATAGTAGCTGTAGAGTACCAGGAGTATCACTAACTTCACCAAAGAAAAATTATTTCTGTCTTGAGTTATGCTAATTAGCAAGCCATTTAGTACTGATCAGAAATAAAGCTAATTGAAACACATGTAATAACTGCATTTGGATTCTGGCTTCTGATTAAAATTTTTCAAATGTGTCCCTGATTAGGCTACTTCAAATGTTAACTACCCTCCTGCCACTAACTCAAAGATCAGAACTTAAACACACGTATATCACACCATATCACACACTTTAAATATTTAAAATGGGTGAAAATCTCTTCTTTCCAACGGTGCTTTAGCCATCCTGAATAATATTTACTCCCCTGAATATTCTATGACTTCTGGGTCTTTTCACATGTTCTCCTTGCCTAAGTTCTCCTTACATTCCCTCATATTTTCCTCTAGTTAACTCATATCCATGCTTCAGACTTGCTCTGACAGGAAGCTTATCTTGATCTTTCAAGTTTGAACAGAATGTCAGTCCTACTTGCTCTCATTAGCAACCTGTTCATGATTGTGATAGCAGCACTGTGTCATACTGTTCTTGTTCGCTTAACCATGTACCTTGACTGTTTCTCACGCCTTTAGGATAGGAGAGTGGTTTGCCCTAATTCATCCCCATACTGCTCAAGTCAACATCTGTGGGTGCTAAGAGGCCAGCCTACCTATCCCTTTTATCTTTCATTTATTGTATTTCTGATGAGTTTCTTTCCCATTTAGTGCACAAGTCATGGATTTTAGGATATTTTTAACTCCACTTAATCCAAATTTCAGCTTTTATATTATTGCTATCATAATACAGATAGATAGATAGATAGATAGATAGAATGGTTGTATTTCAACATTGTATTATACTTATTTCATACCATCAATACTCATATTTTATATCATCAATATTTATACATTAACTTATTCTTTATTTCTATTTTTCCATCTAGTATAATTTTCCTTCTGCCTAAAGAACACCATTTAAACTTATTGGGAAAATTTTTTGTTGAAGATATCTCACAGCTTTTGTTTGGAAATATTCTTCTTTTGCCTTCAATTTTGAAGGATATTTCCATAGAGTATAGAATTTTAGGATTTTTTAAAGCATTTTGAAGGTGTTATTTTATTGTCTCCTATCCTTCATTTTTGTTGAGAAGTTTCTATCAGTTTTATTGATTTCCTGAATGCTTTTAAGATTTTCTTTGTGTTTTATTTTAGAGAATGATACATCAGTGTAGCCAGGTGTGATTTTCTATATATTTATCCTGATTGTTTTATAGAGCTTTTAGAATCTTTGGCTTGATGTCTTTCTTCAATTTTGAAAAATTTTTGTCCATTATCTCTTCAGATATTGCTTATACTCTTTTCTCTTTTATCTTTGGGGCATCAATTACAAAGTAGAATTGTTCACATTTTCCTATATTTACCTTATGTTCTTTTCTGGACTTTTCTATCCACTTGCTCCTCTTTTTTTCAATCCAGATATCTTCCTGCTGACTTAACATTCTTTGATAAATCATTTTTCTCTATAAAGTCTGTTCTTAACTCACTTCTTGAGCTCATAATTTCAATTATTTCATTTTAAAAATAAACTTTTAATTTTAGAATAGTTTTAAATTGGGGTGCCTGGGTAGCTCAGTCCTTAAGTGTCTGCCTTCACTTCAGCTCAGGTCATGATCCCAGAGTCCTGGGATGGAGCCCCGTGTTAGGGTCCCTGCTCGAGGGAAGCCTGCTTCTCCTTCCCACTCCCCCTGCTTGTATTGCCTCTTAGACTGTCTCTCTCTCTCTGTTTAATAAATAAATAAATTTTAAAAAAGAATAGTTTTAAATTTACAGAAAAGTTGCAAAAATAGTACAGAGAATTCCCATATACCACACAGTTTCTCCTACTATTAACATCTTACCTTGGTACGATACATTTACCACAACTAATGAACCATTACCGATAATTTACTCCAACTTTAGTTTTGGGCTTTCATTCTATTTTCTTTTATATTTTCCAGGGCTCTGATGTAATGCAACCTGTAACCTATTTCTCTCAACCTACTAATCATAGTTGTTTTAATATCTATGTCTAATAACTTCAATAGTGGAGTCATCTGTGGGTCTGTTTCTTTAATTTTTTTAAAGTTTTTGATATTTTTCTTGGTATATTTGGTGTTAGTTATTTTATCATTTCAGCCATCATGTATGAAAAATTGTGGCAGTTCCAGATTTTTTTTTAAATTTATTCATTTGACACAGAGAGAGAGAGAGATCACAAGTAGGCAGGGAGGCAGGCAGAGAGAAAGGGGGGAAGCAGGCTCCCCATTGAGCAGAGAGCCCGATGCGGGGCTCGATTCCAGGACCCTGAGATCATGACCTGAGCCAAACAGAGGCCTTAACCCACTGAGCCACCCAGGCACCCCCAGATTTTTTTTTTAATCCAGAAAAAGTTCATTCTATATTCTGATAGATAGCTTACAGGAAATGGCACTAAACCAGTGATTGGTCAAGTTTTGCCAATAACTTGCACTACTCTTATTCACTTGTCTGTGTATTCTATTTTTTCCTCTCTTCACTTGCATAAGATTGCAAATAATATTGCTCTATTTTCAATGGCTTTCTGCCTGATTCTTTAGTTCCCTGCCTTGAAACAACTACTTTGCAAATACTAGAAACAGAAAACAGTTTTTTAAGACTGGCCCACCATGATCTTGGCCCTTTGAGTTCTAGCTGCCGTGACTGCAGTGTATTTCAATTTTGATTACCTCTGATTTATGTCACCCCTCAAAGTTCTGCTAACTTCTTCACCTCCTAGCCATGGCCCTCTGCTTGGATTTCTTAACCTTTTATGTTCCATGAATTTGAAACTGCCACTAAAAGAAAAGAGGCTTATAGAATGCACAAGTGTTGATTCAAGTTCTAGTTACCTTAGAGGCTGTCATTTTTTTTTCCCCTAATTTTATATGGCCAATCTAGTTTTTTGTTTCATTTCATTCTAGTAGGCTCATTTATCTGCCATGAGCCCTTTTAGCTAAAAGTAAAAGTCCTTCTGCATCATTCTTTTCCTATTGTCATTGGTTTTACTCATTTTTTTGAGGTAAAACAGATACAATAGAATGCATAAATTGTTATTATTTTATATAATTTTACATATTTTATATAATTATGTACTTGTGTAACTAATCCAACATCAAAATATAAAAATATTGAATATTTCTTGCATCACAGAAGGTCTCAAGAGATGTCTTTTTTTCCTTAGAGATTTTATTTATTTATTTGACAGGCAGAGATCACAAGTAGGCAGAGAGAGGGAAGCAGGCTCCCTGCTTAGCAGAGAGCCAGGTGGGATGGGGGGCTCAAGCCTAGGATCCTGAGATCATGACCTGAGGCCAAGGCAGAGACTTAACCCACTGAGCCACCCAGCACCCCTCAAGAGACACTTTTGGTTTCTAGTAATATCCTCCACTCTACGACAGAAAATCACTATTCTAACCTTTATTTTTTATCAATTAATGTTACTGGCCTTGAATTTCTTGGAAATGGAATCCTACAATATCATTCTTTTAGGTCTTGCTTGATAGAACTTTCTTGAGATTTATACATGCAGTTGCGTGTATTAGTAGTTCGCTATAATTTTTTCTGATGTTTACTTTATTATATGAATTTTCCACAAATTTTTAATCCATTCTCTTTGATGGAGATTTTGATTATTTCCAGTTTGAAACTTATGAATAAATTTACATACACAATCCTATACAGGTCTATTTGTGATCATCAAGCACTGTTGTTGAGTATATGTCTACCAATGAACATTTTTAATTGCCCAAGTATATTCATTACCAATGTAACATAGAAAGAACAAAAACATATTTACAAGAATCACTAATTACTATTTTTCTGGAAGTGCTAGTCATTATAATAAGATGAAAAAACAAATTAAATATAGAAATATTGGGAAAGTGAAGAAAAAATCATAATCATTATTACTAATAAGATTCCCCAGGTGAAACAAAAAGAAATATAAAAAAACACTAAAATATTCTGCTTAAGTGAGGCACCTTTGTGAATCAATCAGTTAAGTGGCTGCCTTCAGTTTAGGTCACGATCTCAGGGTCCTGAGATCAAGCCCCACATTGGGTCCTTACTCAGTGGGGAGTCTGCTTCTCCCTCTCCCTCTGCTGCTCCCCCTTCTTGTGCTCTCTCATTCATGCAAGCTCTCTCTCTCATAAATAAAATCTTTAAAAAAATGAAAAATGAAATATTCTGCTTAGAAATAACAATAACAATCCTAGATAGAAAAAAATGTAACAGACTGTAAGAAAGAGCAGAAAAAGTTTCCAAAGACTGAACAAGAGGAATGATCAAAATAGATGACTCAAATATATGATTTTCTTCAAAATTAATCTTTAAAAAATCAATACATTTAAATATGTTAAAATAATTTAATAGATAATATAGAATCTAGGTAGTGAGATAAATAAATATTTTATTTGTTAAAGTGTTGAATAACTGGCATAAGATAATATGAATACTGACCTTTATCTTGATGCATGCAAATACAGATGTTCATTTTTAGAAAAACACTTTTTCTACAGATCATACATGAAATGTAACTTGTCAAAAAGAAGAGAAAACTATTTAGATGTTTTCTTATTTCTATGAGGAAAGTTAGAAGAGCTAACAGGAGGGAAGTGATTTGTTTTCAACAGAGGCAATATTATTTAAAATTGACACACCTCTTCTAACAATTGCATAAAGATCTAGCAGGCTATAAAATCCTTCAAAGAAGTAGACCTATAAGAGATCATTCTTTCTATATTTCTAGTCTTCTAGCTACAATACTATCAAGTCAAGACTGAGCATCCAGAGAAACAAGTAACTGTGTTTACTAGTGAATATAATCTTTAAATTGCAATATTATTAACCTACATGTGGGTCTTTGTAAAAACACAATAAAGGTTTGCAATATGAAGGGGGAAAACTCTCTTAGAGTCTAAAGAGTATATAAACACATATAGGATGGTCAATTATTCTCATTTCAATACCTGAAGAGAGTAAAATTGTGCTTTCAATGATTACAAGAAATATTTATAATCAAATAAATATAGATCATGTCCTGAATGTAAGTGCTCAATGCATGTTTGTTGGATGGTTATACTTTTTTATAACATCTCATTATACCATGATTAATAGCAGAGTGCTGGACACATAGTCCATAACTGTTTATTAACCTTGAATTTGAAGCAGTATTTAGGTTATTCTAACTCCATAACTCTACAGAGCCTATAATTTTCTCCTTTGCCTCGCAAAAGCAAGATTTTTTCCCCTACTTCCATGACCCCTAACGTTTTCTGGATGGTTGGAGATGAGATGAGGAAAGCAAACATTTTCTTTGGGCAAAGCTTTCTCAATTTTCCTGTTCTGTGATAATAAAGCATGAGTTTTAATTAAGTTTGTAGGCTTACCATCTGTGAGCATCTGGAGTTTCATTCTGTTGCAATGTTGAAGCAAGTGTACCAATTCCAAATAGTCCAAAAGGATAGGACATGTAGACCGAATAGCAGGGTAACAGCCAGCAGTTAATTTTTTCCCTTAAGATCAGTTTCCATTCTACCTCCAAGCCCATAAAAGAGTATAACCCTTCAAAGTCATTTATGCTCTTTATTACTTGCATAGAAAGTTCATAATAAATCTACTTCTCTTTTTATTCCTTTCTATAACATGCTAAATTTGAGATTTTCTGTTCCTTAACTCATCACTTTTAAAAATACATTGAGATCATTATTTGCCTAATGGATAAGATAAAAACATTTGTTTGACTTACAAATAGAAAAAAATACAAAAGCTATTACTATAAAAATAATTCTAACATTTTCTATTCTTTAAAATAAAAGTTTAAGAAACAAAGAGGTCTGATTTTATCAATATTTTCTGACAGAATCATTTTGACTAAAAAGGGTGAGGCCTACCTTTGTTAATATAAAAAAAAGAAAAATAGAAGTATCATAGAAAATACCAATAGAAAAATCATATCAAGTGTTGCTAAATCATCTAGTATGTGGCCTGAAATTTTGCTGTAAAAACTCCATTATTAAAACATAATTTAATTATCAGTGATATTTACCCATATGTGGTTGGTCTTTTTTTTTTTAAGATTTTATTTATTTATTTGACAGAGACAGAGATCACAAGCAGGCAGAGAGGCAGGCGGAGAGAGAGAGAGAGAGAGGGAAGCTGGCTCCCCGCTGAGCAGAGAGCCCGATGCGGGGCTCGATTCCAAGAGCCTGGGATCATGACCTGAGCAGAACGCAGAGGCTTTAGCCCACTGAGCCACCCAGGCGCCCCCTGTGGTTGGTCTTATATTGAATTTAGGCTTTTGCTATAATTATTGTCCAAAATATTGTTCAAATAATATATTTCTTCAATGAGCAACAATGTGATACTGTGGGGAAAAAAAAAATCTTTAGACCTAGCTCCAGATTCATTTCAATGAATGGTATGTACTTTCAGTTGGAAGCTTTTTTAGCAGCCTATAAGCTAGCAGCCTTCTGTCAATGAACAACTCACATATTTAAAATAGCATAAATTACTTGGAGATCAAAAAAGCTTTTTAGTAAAGGTATCTATTTTTGTTATCTACCGTTGTGTATCAAAATACCTCCTACTCCAAAATCTGGCTTAAACCAGCAGCTATTTTTATCATACATCATGATTTAGAAGGAGAGAATTTTGCATAAGAATCAACTGAGTGATTCCTTTTTGATGTGCCATCATCTCAGTCACTTGGTAATAATCAGCTGCAGAAGGTCCGCTCTAGAAAGACCTAAAACAGCTTCACTTACACATCTTCCACTTTATTGGTGATGACTGGAAAACTGTCAACCAACCTACCTGCCCATGGCTTCTCCTAGTGGCTTGGGTTTGCTCACAGTATGATGCCTTAGGGCCATCAGATGAATAGAAAAGCTCAGAATTCCAACAGATGGTTTTCCAACAGGCTTGAGGAAAGCTAAGGCTTTGTATGACTCAGTCTGTAATCTCAGAATGTCACATAGTATGCATTCTGTCATTAAAGAAGCCACCAAGACTAGCCCACACTCAAAACGAGTGGAAAGAGACACTGACCCTCTGTCAGTGGACCCACTGTCCATATTTTAATCCAATACACTCTGTAGAATTAAAGGGCAGATCACATGAATATACAGATTGACACATTGCCACACGTTGCATACACCTGAGTAACACACATCCAGATTAAGAAACAGAAAACCAGAGCCACAGACTTCACTGTATTCTTCCCCTTTCAAGTTATAAGCCACTGCTCAAGAATAACCAATGATATTAGCTTCCAAAAGCATAGTTTACTTATTGCACTTCATACAAATGGAGTCAAACATATCTTTTGGATCTAGCTGCTTCTGTTCAACATTATGTCTGTGAGAATCTGCCTATATTATGGGATATGGTTTTAGTGTTTATTATTATTGCTGTGTAGTATTCTATCATAAGAATATAGCAAAATGTATTTCTCCGTTCTGCTACTAAGTAAGTAGATATCTAGGTAGTTCCCAGTTTGGGCTATTTCTTTCTCATTTGCAGATTTTTTTTCCTGTCTATAAGGTAGGCTTTTTCCAATGAGACAATAAAATTTTATCATACAGGAAAAAAGGGGGGGAAAGGCATTTTCATAATTTTTACTTAGGTGTTTTCAAGACACATTTACAGTAGATAAATCCACAACATCTCAAAGAGGTGATTTTTAGGAAGACATTCTCCTTCCCTGAAAAAATTACTTTGAGCTATCACTATTTCTAATAACTGGTCAAATGCCCTATATGTTCATTTAGGGAAAGAGGTGAAAACCAAGACTTTCATGCATTGATTTTTGGTGAAAGGTGCCCAAAATTAGGAACAATTAATTGTAATTGTCACTGCTATGCTTTTCATAATCTTATAAAAATGTTTGTTTGTTAAATCACAGCTCCCTACAGCTAAGTTGGTAGAATAAAGACATTTTTTTCCCTTAAATAGTCCTAGAATAATGTATTGCTAGCCCAGATTCTAATAAGTATGACTTCAAATTTTGGGGGGAGAGTGTGCCCCTCAAAAAATAAATCTAAGAAAGAGACAATAATCAGCTATAGAGAAAAATAAACTTCCTTACTCACAGATTATTAACAATTTATTTCAAACTGAGATCAATATAGCCTGAAATCAAATAACAGTGCCTTTACCTTCCTTGCTGGTGGAAATAAACAAAAACAATATATATGGCATATATATATGTGGCAAAACATATATATTTATATTATATAAATTATATATATATAATTACCATATACACATATATATGGCAAAACAAACTTATGTAAGGGAGGAGTGATTCTTTCACCAAAACCTATCAATAAATTGCTATAAATAGGGCACCTGGGTGGCTCAGTGGGTTAAGCCTCTGCCTTCGGCTCAGGTCATGATCTCAGGGTCCTGGGATCGAGTTCTGCATCGGGCTCTCTGCTCAGCAGGGAGCCTGCTTCCTCCTCTCTCTCTGCCTGCCTCTCTGCCTCCTTGTGATCTCTGTCCATCAAATAAATAAATAAATAAAAATCTTTTTAAAATAAATAAATAAATAGATAAAATTGCTATAAATAGCATGACATGTTCTTTAAATGGATTTTATAGGGACGCCTGGGTGGCTCAGTTAGTTAAGCAGCTGCCTTCAGCTCAGATCATGATCCCAGCGTCCTGGGATCGAGTCCCACATTGGGCTCCTTGCTCGGCAGGGAGCCTGCTTCTCCCTCTGCCTCTGCCTGCCTCTCTGTCTGCCTGTACTCGTTCACTCTCTCTCTGACAAATAAATAAAATCTTTAAAAAAAAAAAGATTAAAAAAATAATAATAATAAATGGATTTTATAGAAATACATGGTATACAACTCTTGACTTACTGTTTTGATACCCCATAGTTGTTTTTCTGGTTTATGCACCATTTCATTTTATTGTTTATACATTTTCATACATTTCTTCTTTTCATTCATGCATTTTCTTCTTTCTCTTCTATCAGCTTTGCACTTGTGACCATTTATATTACATCTAAGGCTAATCCTTTTATTTACATTATATCCTAACTGATATCTTCGCTGATTACATGCCAAGAACAAAAAGAAGAAAGAATTGAGTTTAAGATTCTAATGGGAGAAGTACCTATGCCTTTTAAATAATGGCTAGATGGAAAAAAAAATCTGCAAATGGAATAAACTCAAGAACTTTGATATACTGCAGTACACTGAAAGTACACTAAAAGTGAAAGTATTTTTAAAAGGAGCTGAGTTATTATATTTTTATTAGTTGTTGTCTAAAATTTCCATTCTTGATTTTAATACTCTTAAGAGGTGCCTTCATCACGATAATTATAATTGACTTTATCATGTTCTTAGATTGAATATCTGGGGTTTGAAGGGTCCTTGGTTCACTACTGTTGGCTGGAAACTGAGCCAGCAGACTTGCGAGTACCTGTGTAAAAACAAGGACAAGTGCTTGTCACGTTCACCCAATTCTCTTTTGCAATCTGGAGAACTCTGCACATAATTTATGTGGACCTCCACTTTCTAGTGCATCTATTTCTTTAGGTAAATCTATAGAGTAAATTATGAGGGTCACAAATGATAGAGAAAAGAAACCAACCATGGGAGGGAGGATTCGTGGAGCAAAATAATTGGATGTTAGCCAAAATATGCCTCATGGTTTTCAGAGTCCATGAGAGCAACTGAAGTATGACATTGTTACATATGGTTCCTTACCCTCATCTGGACATGCCATCCTTTAGGACAAGTTCCTACAGCATGGCTGAAATTTACAAAGTTGTTACCATAAACCTCGTTAACATAAAACCTCATTATTAAAGAGATGTTTTTATAGAATAAATGTCAAAGGCAAAGGTATGAGTTTTGACTCTCAGCTTGATGGCTATTAAATGGATTACTCTATATTTCTGAATTCAGGATCACAAGAAGTATTACTAGAAATGTGGGGATATGTGCACACACGTGCCTGTTCACAATATTTGCAGACATATTTCAGAGGCTCAGAAAAGTTGGAGAATTTTGTTGTTTACCCCATAAGCCTTATTTCTATTAAAAACAAGAAATATGGGACAAACCAAGATTTTTTTTCTTAACTCAACAAATTGGACTCCCTTCCCCATGCCCTCACAGTTTTCTGCTCAGGTTTTCAGCCTATTCTCGTGGCTTTGCAAAATTGGAATGTCCGTAATGCTAAAGCAAAGAAGCAGCTTGTGGTGACAGATTATTTTTGACAATATAAATCAATTCATGTAAAATTACAATTTCCTGCTTCTTGTCATTTATTAAACAAATGAGGGTCTATATTTCATTCTTTCTATCCATATAATAAACCTGTATGATTGGAGATTCCTTAGTCAATGATGCATAGGACAAAATTTGGAAAGATATAGATTAGGGCCAGTATCCAATATCTATCTCTGACACTTAATAGCTATTTGCCTTTTAGCAGTTCTCTTAACCTCCTTGTGTCTTAGTTTTTGTCATTGTAAAACAAGAATATTAGACACGGGACCTAGGAAGTCACCACAAGAAATTATATGTAGAGGGGCATCTGGGTGGCTCAGTGGGGTAAGCCTCTGCCTTTGGCTCAGGTCATGGTCCCAGGTTCCTGGGATCCAGCCCCACTTTGGGCTCTCTGCTTGGCAGGGAGCCTGCTTCCCCCTGCCCTCCCTCTCTCTGCCTGCCACTCTGGCTACTTGTGATCTCTGTCTGTCAAATAAATAAATAAAATCTTAAAAAAAAAAAAGAAATGATATGTAGAAAAATCTCCTAGACAAAGAGATTAATAGCACCCTTCTACAGAAGACATTTTGTGTCAGGCAAAATTTTCACCCCAAATGACTTCATTGGTTAGCCATAAAAACACCATATTTAATTCTTAAAACTCTACTCCAGCATCACTGCCTCTGGATAGTCTATTGACCTCTATTCAACCATACATAATAGACAACTTGCATTTCTCTCCTGCATTTGTATCTCTGAGAGCATCTTAAAATATTACATTTGTCTCTTTATTCTTACAACCCATTTTCCCTCCAACTTTTAGATGAATATGGCAATGTTCCTGTTCTTACAGGCCTCCTACCATAGTGCTCACCTGCAGATTACTAGCTATTTGAATGAACAGGGGAATGGAGTGAATGCCTGAAGTTATGGCTGAAGCTGCAAAATTAAAGCCAAGGAAAATATGAGACCAAAGGAAGCACAGGACAGAGTCACTTTATCAATTGTTCTAGAGATCATTAGTCATAGGTAGCTACACTCACATGATTGCAAGAAAAAAACTGGTAGCATCTAAAAACACATTTCCATTTTGCTGGCAGTATTTGAATATGTGTGTGTGTGTGTGTGTGTGTGTGTGTGTGTGTACATACATGTGTGTATAAAATGATGTGATAATATTAACATAATTCAATAACTTTTTCATTCCCAGGAAATAAATAAGGGATAAGACATGAATGAGAATTTCTAGTAGGATTGTTTTAATGGCTTCTCTCAATGATTTTACTTTAGATTTATGTCAATAAAATGCTGTGGGCAGTTTAGATTTCTCCTAACAACATTTCCTTGGAGGAAATCATGGTACTACATAGTCATTCAGAAGAAGGGATTTGGGCATTGCCTGCTAAATATTAACAAAAGGGATTTTCTCCTGAAGATTCAAGTGGCTGACAATGTTGAACTTCTATGTAACTAGATGTGGCCATTGGACTAAGTTACAGCTAATGGGACATGGGGCGAAGTGATGGGCCATTCTTACAGTGATGACCATGGACAACTTCCTGTATGATCCTGCTACGAGATATCAAAGATCCTGGGGAATGGTGGGGCTGCAGTATGAGGTGCCAAGGGCCCTGCAGGCTCGCAGGTAAGCTTCCCAAATCTTTCCAGCTAGAAACCCACTTCAGACTGCTGTATGATTAAAAAATAAAATTTCATTTGTTTCAGCTACTCATATGTAGAAGTTCTGAGTTAATGTACCCTAAATAATACAATGGCATTCACAACACAAATTTATTCTCTTATAATTCTGGAGGTCAGAAGTTCAAAATGAGTCTTCAGGGGCTACCATCAAGATACCAGAACTGGATCCTAGGAGAGCCTCATTAAATAATCCATTCATTGAACTTTCTACTTCTAGAGATTACTGGCATTCCTTGGCTCCTGGACACATCCCTCCAAGCTTTGCTCCTCTGAGTATTTCAATTTTTCTCTGTTTAGTAATCTCTCTCTCTAAATCCCTTTAGAGATATGGCACTCATGACACATTTACGGCTCATTCAGACAAAAGAGAAAAATTTCCCCAACTCGAGATCTTTATGGCATCTCTACTTTGCCATATAAAGTGATATTCACAGGTTCCAAGATTAAGACTTCTTAATTTCTGGACATCCTGATATGCTACTTTTCAGCTTATCAAAATGGGTGGGAAATGGATTTTCTGAAGAGATCAGGATAGTGGTCTTACAGAAGGCCCCCCTTTCTGCATTTGCTTAAGTATTACTTTATTGTGTGATTTAACTTGTACTTCTATGTCCTTTACATCTTATACAATGAAGATCAGGTCTTTTTTTTTTTAACATTTTATTTTATTTATTTGACAGACAGAGCTCACAAGTAGGCAGAGAGGCAGGCAGAGAGAGAGGAAGGGAAGCAGGCTCCCTGCTGAGCAGAGAGCCCAATGTGGGGCTCGATCCCAGGATCCTGATATCATGACCCGAGCCGAAGGCAGAGGCTTTAACCCACTGAGCCACCCAGGCACCCCAGTGAAGATCAGGTCTTAAAGCTTGATGAGATTTAGGCTAGACATTTTGGGCAAAAATAATTTTAGGAGATGCTTTAAACTTCAAGTTATATCTGATCAAAGCACACGGACTGTCAGATTGTTATCAATGATACTAACTCTGATGACATCAAGGTAGCTCCTGCCAGATGTCTCTGGTATATTTTTCCTTTTGCAACTGTCAACAGGATTATATTTTGACAGTCTATGACCACTGTACTCCCTAATATTTTACCTAATAGTTTTAATTACCACTGATAATCCTACTGTAGTTTTATTCTAATCGGTTTTGTAAATGTCTTAAAACTTTGCTAATTCCCTCTTTCCGCCTTTACAGTTACAGTTCAGTGAGGATAATTTAATCTTTGTTTGATACTAAAGGATCTCTTAAGCTCTGGTGTCATCTTTTGAACATTAATTTTCTTTGAACACTAATAAAATAACAAAGAAGAGAATTCAGATGATTTAAGCAATCCTGTTACAGCAATCCTGTTTTGAGGAGCTGTGAAAGAATGAGCCTTCCCTATATCTTATAATGATTTCACGGAAACAGCCCATTGGACCATTACTATGAAGAGTAATGCCATCGTAGACCTACTGAAAGAGAAAACTATCATCTTCGGTTCCTTACATTAGAGTAAGATGTTATCACGTTTTGAAAGTCGAAGTCTTTTGAGATCATGTTTTATGTTGGCTGGAATAAAACTACCCTGATGTAAAAGGTTCTCTCAGTAGAACCTACCAGACTTGTTCTTCTCAAAGGAATTCCTTCTGTCCAGATGGCCCTCCCTGCAAGTATATGGTCATGATCACCTTTCCATTTGATTCTCATTCCCAAAAGATTATAACCATTTTGCCAGCAGGGAACTGATCAAACTTTCCCTGGAAGTTTTATTTAGATTAAGATCTGGTGTTACTTTCTAGAGTATAGATCCCTAAAACCTCCCCCACCAGTGATGATGAAACAGCTATTGCCAAAGTCAGTCACAACGCCCAGGACAGTTACATATAAGATGCTAACCAGCTGTTTCCTTTCTCCACAAAATACTGACTATGAAGATAGAGGGGGAAATTGTTAGGATTAGGACTTGAAGTTAGATTGAATTAACTTCCTGACAGAGTTGTAGAAACCAACATGGGTTCTAGAATTTTATTTTCTGAATATAGTCATGAGGAAGTGATAGCCAGGTCTTTAAACAAACTGAAATAAGATGGAGGAAAAGATGTATTATTTTGAGTTCAAATATTTTAGGTCTTTTTTTTTTTCCTGCAAGAAAATTATCCCACAGTAGAGAGTAAGTTAATGTTTAATTTTGTTTGATTTTGGTTTTTGTCTTTTTTCATTACAGAAGGACCAGCTACTTAAGCGTATAATATTGATGGGAAAAAATACCATTTTGATATCCCTGAAAATAGCTGAAGAAGACCTTTCCAGACAGAGATTGAAATGAGTGTATGGGTCTTAAAAATGAAGCTATTCTATTAGAAGGGAGAGGATCGTTGTGGTGACAAGAAAGATAGTGTTCCTTAATTCTCAATGTATTAGGTGCTAGAATAAATTCTGGCCCAATGCTCTTGGCATGAGCTTCAGCCCTAGGAACTGTCTGCCCCATTATGGGAAAACCTCATCATCTGAGGTCCTTCCTCTCCAGGCTGTCTCAGAAAGATTTGAGGACCTGGTGACTATGATACTAGGGAATGATCTCTTCTCAAAGATATACTAAGAAGTGAGTCCTTCAATGGGAGCAGGAGTAGGGGACCTAGCCTCCATCACTGGGGTCTGATCCCAAAGCCCCAAGTGGGCAGGGGTACAGCAACACTTCACTGTCCCCAAGTCAGTGGTCCTCAAACCAGCATCCCTCAGAATCACCTGGAGGATGTATTCAAACACACATTTTTAGATCACACCTCCAGAGTCATGAGAGTTTTCATTTATAACAAATATTCAGATGTTTTCCCTGCTACCAGCAGGGACCACACTTTCCCACCTATTGTAGTTTTTCTGTGTGAAAGACACAACAAACAGATGGGAATATTTGTCCCCTTCATAAAAGCAGTGCTTGAGAACCTAGCTATACTGACTCCCTCCCCCCTCAGCCAGGACCTCCTGCCTTCCTAGGAACACAGGAAAGGGAACATGTTATAACTCAAAGAGCCCAGGTAAAATAAAAACCTCTCTGCTTCATGTAGCACTAGGTTGGGACACAATTTGCTCCTGAATAATTAGTCATTTTGCAGGATATCACTTCCCTGGGAACCAGTGGTCACTTCACAGACCAGGGAGCATACTTCCTCACCTCTGATTTGCCTTCCCAAGACCAAAATCTATAGAATGGTTATTCAACTTCTACTAAGTGATTAGCTGCTCTTCATCATGGTTCAAGACACCAAAATAAGCCTAACATAGGCCTACCTCCCTCGCTGAGATACTCAGTGCATCAGCAAGACCATAGAATTGCTGACATACACGGTTAGAGCCCCAGGAGAAGGAAAGCTTGCACACCTGTTTATCCTGCCAGTCCCTGATCTGGCTTAGATATTTCTGTGGCACACAATTATCTGCACTCAAAATTGTGTTCAGTGATACCTGACTTCATGAAAATATCCCATCCCTTCATATGTCATTATTTTAATTTAAATAACACACCCTCATATGTCATAATGTTAAGAGGGAGGAAAGGGTATGAGGAAGAAAGAGATGGCCTTTTTCCCTCACAACCCATGCAAGTACATGGGGGAGGCAGATCTCAAATATTAATAACATTAAGTACTAATTATACTTTAAAAATTAAATGGAGAAATAGAGTAGGAAAAAAGAGTGTTATATTGGACCTGTTCTAGGCTGATCCCTGAGGAGGTAATATCTGAGCAACATGCATTGCATTTATGTAACACCCATTGAATGGATCAATTAAAAGCATGAAAGCATGCTGAACCATTCTCCCAGGGCTTGCAGAGCAATGCTATCCAAAAGAACTTTCTGCAATGGTAGAAGCTGTCTGTAACTTCTGCCCAGTCCACTATGCAGCTTCTAACTGCCTGGGGCTGTTGAGCACTAGAAATGTTATTTGGATGCCCAAGGAGCTCTGTCTATAAAAATTTCTCAAAGTCACATGTGGCTAGTCAGTACCATATTAGACAGTCCTTGCAGACTCTGCACTGACCCAAGAAAAAGACCTAGCGTTCATTGAGGATCTGCAAAGTTTGGACAACTGATGGAAACCTGGTAAGGCAGAAAGCCAAACATTTAGTTCATCCCAACACATTCCCAGCTTTGCTTATTGTAACCTTCTGTTTCCTAGCTCTGTGGTTCACTTTTCACTTCACACTTTCCAACATATTTTTGCCAAGATCATGGTTTTTTTTATTACCAATTTGTCTGTCTCTCTGACTTCTTGCCCTAGGATCTTATTTATCACTTTTCCCCCTAAACGTTAAACATTCCTTTCTTTTTTCTCCTTTGAAACTAATTATTGTACTGTACTGGCCCCCTTTTGGCTTTGATATATACACTTAAATTCATATACTTCCTAAATTTTCCTTTCAAGTTCAGATACTAGAAAATCAACTCAAGTCAATACATTTGATCCAATATTGAACATACTAAGAATCTTTTGCATCAACAGAAATTTTTATTCTTAAAACATCCTCACATGTATTACGTAAACAACCCAGTGATGTCTGTAGGGTGAGTTAGCCGACATCACACAGCCTATTTTTATTTACTGAATTGTTGTGTGTATGTCCGTTGTGAGACTGTACATTTACTAAGAGCAGAATCTCGGTCTATCTACCAATACCTTCCCATTGTGTGGCTCAGTGTTTGGCCTAGAACAAATGCTCAATAAATATTCGTTGGATAAATAAATCACCAGAGGTCTGGCCTCTTGCCTTGCAACACAGACCATAATCAGTCATATTTTCTAAGTCTTTGTATAAGGACTGTGTATTAACTTTCTGCTCCTTATCACTAATTTTCATGCAAATTAGTGCATAAAGATTGCAGCATAAAACTCCTTCGGCAATAGAAGACCAACAGTGATGTCTCAGGCACAGAGGCAATTACTCACTCCTATTTATGTGATGCACATAAAAAACTTCTGATTTCTCATCACATTGGAGCAATGGGGGAAAATATAGAAAGCTAGATTAGGACACATGCTGATAGAAGTGCTAAGTTCATTCTGCCTTGATAAATTGAGTTTGAATCAAAATCAAATTAACATTTGTCATCCTTAGAAATTTTTGGAAGGAGATTGGGTCAGAATGATTGTATTTACTTCAAACAAAGGATTTTCGACAACTTAGAGATAAGTTTCTACTTAGGTTTTATTGTAGGATTGAAAGATGAGCAGTTTTAGTGGTATCAGTGTTAAGACAACCCTGGGTCTACGAGTATGTCTCTCTCCATAAATTAAGTCCTGAAAATCAAATCCAGTCCCTTTCTTTGCACATTAATATTTGGTATCACTTTGCAATGATTCGTTCAAGCACTTATGAGATGGATCATCCAAAAATGATCACATGCCTCAGCAAACAAAAGCAAAGCAGAGGGAAGTGTGGGAAATCTCCCTGGGCTGTGTCCCTGCTATCTATCACTACCAGGAATAGAGAGGAGATGGCCCTTTAATAGAAGCTGGCTAATTTCTTTAGAAATATCTCATTAGGCCCGCCCTTCCAGAGCTGCTTCTCCATTAAAATGTGATAAATGAATTCTGCCATTGCCAATTCCAGCCTGTCCTTTTTTTCCTTAATGAAATGAAGATGCGTCATGCTGGCAAGCACTCAGGACAGACATAATTATTCATGGGATACTCAAAGTGTGCAGTAACCCAACCCATCACTGCCCCACAGATACTGGAGGTGGGAGCTTCAGGAGCCAAAAAGATGCCTGAGTAGAGATTTATTTCCATTTTACCCAGGGGGAAAAATGCTATGGTTTTGTACACTCCCTCTTTCAATGTCTTCCTCCATGTATTTTTTTTTCTCTATCTTAGATAAATGTGTATGTATAAGTGGGCATATAAATTTGGCACTTACATGTCTGGATTTTAAATATAAATCAGTTTCAAACCATATTAAGTTGAAGTTGAAACTTATTTTTTAAAATATTATATGTAAAAATATTATATGTAGGGGTGATGTTATATTTTAAATGATAGTCTTCCTTTTCAAACATTAGTTTTGTGACTTAGATAGATAGGCATGTGGCCCCCAAACAATGTAATTTCCCCTATGAATATGTGACTTGCCTTAGCTACCTGATACTAGTATTTCCCTTTGATTCAAAAATTACATTTATTACTTCATGTGTGTCTGCCACTGGGCAAAGTTGAGAGGTTTTTCTCATCATTCCAAAGTCTTTATTTAGTCTTTCAGATGATCTGCTTTTCTCCTGTACTCAAATTAGTGAGCAAGTAAACCTAGTCTTATAAAAGGATCTTAAACTCACACTCAAATGTAAATGCCTATCATCTCAATATGCTACATCCAGGGGGAAAAAAAATGCTATTTGCCAGAGCCAGCCTTTAATTTTTTCTAAGGCAAAAAAATCTCTCTCACACACACACACACACACACACACACACACACACACACACACACTTTGGTTTCTCACTCTGCAGGGCTCCCCAGGCTGCCACATGAACCACATCTCCTATCCATCTCTTGTGGGGCTTTTAGCCTGTACTGTAGCACTAAAATTTACAAATGCTAGAATAGCATTAAGAGAAAAACAGACAACTCCAAATTTCAGGAAACTCATCACCAAACAAATGCATCTATTTACAAATTTATTACATTTCTGTTGCTTTCCCGATCTCAGTTATTTCCTAATGAGTTCACCATCTTTGTCATTTTATCTTTATTCCTGAGAGAGGTAAATCATTAATTGTATTTTTTGACAAGGAAACTTAGCCTAACCTTAGGTTATTAAATTTATAGCACTATATTTCCTAGCAAAATCTTAGATTCATTGCCATTTTTAATCTTGGAGGTAGGCAAGGAATAGCATTTCTGAAATATACCATATATTTAGGTCCTTTTCACACCGTGCTTGAGCCTGGCAGAGTGAGAGAAGACCCCAGATCATTCTTTCAGTTTTATCCAGGTTAGCAAGAAGTTTCTTGTGGGAATGATGGGTCTTGATTTCTTTGTACTTTATAAATCGAAAAATCACTAAATAGTGCTAAAAACAAACCAGGTATGGAAGGGAGATTAAAAGGTAGGGTGAGAATTGATAGCACAGTAAACAGACAGACCTTTTTACAGATCTTTTCTGGTGATTTAGAAAATTAAACACATAGTCAAAAATTTCTATATGAATAATTCAAAGATCATATAATTACAAGCCGTCATGTTTCTTGTTGCTTGGTTACTTCAGTGACAGCAATCATTATAATAGTAAGGACAACATGAGCAAACTAAAACTGAGTAGTATTGACTTGTCCCTATGATAACCATTGTATATGCATTATCTCATTTCATTCTCAGAAAAACGAAGTTACCTGCTATGAAGTAACATGCCCAACGTCCTACACAGTCACCTCTGGGAGAGCCAAGTCTCCCTGCCTCCTGAAATGGAGTTCGGAACTACTTTACACTCTGGGCACATGGAGTTTTTCTTCTGACCGATCATGCATTGTTTCATTTTATATTTCATCTCTTAGCTTCCTGCCTGAGGGTCCCGTGTCCCTCTGGCTGCCCTCTGATAAACTGAGGTGATTCACTCTAAATATTTCCCAGCAAGAGAGGGCCATTGAAGTCAAAATATATCGGAGAGTGGGAAAAATCTTTTGGTAGCACTTTGCTCGTTAAATTTCAAGTGCCTGTTGGTGTGTTTGCCATCCTCCGCAGCGGCTTAGCTGGGAACCGATGACAGCTCAGACTGCAGGGCCAACAGCTCCGCTAGTTTTGTGCCGGAGAGCAGCATCTGCTGGCTGATCAGAGTGTCTGCAGAGAGAGAAAGAAAGGGAGAGAGACCAAAAGACAAAACAAAAAAACAAAACAAAAACCTAAAACAGGAAAATGACTTTAAGATCGATGACCCAGACAAAAGATAAATGATAAGGCCTAAGAAGAGAGGGCAGGTACCAAGATGAGAATGTGTGGAGCCAACTGGCAAACTCCCGTATACTGTGTGAAAACTGCTTTGCATGGAGAGAGTCATAATCCACACTCTTCGAGCCCCATTGATGGCGAATTGTTTGAGATTCAGTAGCATCAAAGGAGCAATGAATCAGGTCTATACAACTATGCCACTATGATACCCACATCTTTCATAGAATATAGAAAAGACATCTCATCTCTACTGAAAAGTCTGGGTAAGCCAGAGATTTCGAGCATTTTTCAATGAATCTCAGCTAGTTAGAGCTCAAACCAAACCATTCAGGTTTGGAAGACCCCCTCCCTCTTTTCCTCTTACCTCAGATTCCTTTGTGGCAGCTCTGGGCCATTCTGATCCTTGACCTAACAAAGTTCCTTATTCTCTTTTATTTACCTCTGACTCTCTCCTTCAATTTTTGCATCAAATCCTAGGGCTTAGATATTCTCCTATAAACTCCTCTCCCTGGAGGCAGGTGTTCCCTGAAGAGTCATCTCAGTGGGCCCTAGGGTTGTTACATATTTCCTTCCTTCATTTGTTTCCCCCTTGGAAATAAGCACAGTGGTTGGAATGCTTAGGTTCCACCCCTGCTTTGACCACTTTTCTCTTCCACGTCTCTATATTTGCTACCCTCCCCACATCAGCCCAGTGATCCCACGCACACACAAATAAGCTTTGTTTCAATTTGCTTCCTACTTTGTTCTCTTTTCTCCACAGGGGTATCATGGCTCTGACATTTCCTGGTTTCTTCGTCCATATATTCCAGCATTAAGCATAAGCATTAACCATCCAGCATTCTGCTGTATAGCAGGCAGAATACATCTCTTAATTATTAATTGGTAACAAGTCAGAGACTGTACCCTCTCAGACTTGCACATTCTTATTACAACATGGACTTCTATAAGATAGGATTTTTTGAGTGATAAATACACTTTAGGAATTTTGCTTATTGCACAGCACAAATCCTTGGTAAATAGTTACTAGTATTATATTTGAAATAATCCTTAAAGATCCCTTTATACCAATCCTTAACAAACCAGAATCTGGCTTCTGCAAGAAACATTCTCAGCATGACCAGATAAGAGAAGGAACTCACACTGAATGACAACTAACATTTACAAATATTAACCCATTTTTTACAACTGGACTAAACTAATTAAATTTCTCTGAGATGAGAGAAAAAAAAACAAAAACAAAAGCTGAAGTTCAAAAAGACTTAAATGACTTGTGATAGATCATACACAGAAAATGGTGAACCTGCATTTTAACCCCATTTTGTACTGTGAGCATCTGAAGTGTCCTTCTTTCTGTTGCATTCGATTGCTTGTACAGGATCATAAAAGCAGATGTATTCATGAGTTATCAGAGATATTTTGGGGTGATACTCTGTCAGCTTGCAAGAAAGTGTTTCCGCCTACATTTGGGGCTAATTTATGCACTGGAAGTTGTGGCCATACTGTTCTTGAGTGAGAACTCAAATTGACTCTATACATCAGCCAGAAGCCAGTCTTCCTTTAACAGCTGATTCCATGACTTGTCACATTTTCAAACTCCTCTGGGTGTCATGAAAGTGGGTGGATGGATATTTTACTTAAAAATGTGAAGAAGAAGATAGTTATTTCTGCAACATTATAAGGCTATAGTTTACTGGCTGGTAATACTGACTTTCCCTAATATTGTACCAGATAGAACTGACTACATTTCTATCTCTAAGAAATTGAAGTATCTAAAACACTTAGAAGGAATAATTTGGCAGGTGAATAAGAATGGTAGTGAATCATTTTGGAGACATGTCACAGCTATTATCCTCTTGAGAAATGGCCAGCTCTATAATCACAAACACATTTATGCCATTAGTACAAGGGGGGAAGTGGGACATTTTTCTTCACTAATGCTTTTAACTCTGACTCACAGTGCCCATCCTTCTTCCTCTCCCACGTCACCCTCCAAAGAATGGCTCACTACACTGTATTCTCACTTTCATCAAGAAAATAGTATCTTTATCACTAGAACTTATTCCTGTAAGATTTCATTCCCTTACCTGTGTTGATATTTATTACCAGTGGGAGAAAAAATAAACCAAACTCCTCCAGAGACAAAAATTAAATAAATTAATAAAGCTTAATTTTAGGTGTTGAATAGTAAGAGAAAAATGGGAACGATGAACCAAACTTTGTTCTCTCAAATATCATATGCCTTAAAAATATAAAAGGTATATAACAGAGGGTTGGCATTAGTTCAGAAATGGAGATTTTGTTTCTTATTGATATAACATGATAATCTTAGATGACTTTAACTTCTAAGGAGAAGGTAAGAGACACAGTTAATATATTCTCCCATAAGAATCTATAGAAATGATATGTTAATAACCTGTTACTGATTACTTAATTAAGAGTTGAGAGTTTCTACCTCAATAGTTTAGGGTAACACAGACTACCAGACTTAGTACTTGAATTCTAATCCTATCTCAGTCTTTAAGAAGCTGTAGGACTTCGGACAAATCATATCTGTGGGTCTCAGCTCTTTCATTCACATAATGAGGGGACAAAATAAAATGATCTAAGTCCCTCTTCTAGCCCTCAAATAATAAGAACTTATCATTTGACAGTTATTAATGTAGATTTACTCTTTAGCCACTGAAAATATGGATTCACTGAAAATATGGATACATTGTTTCAATAAATACACTGGACACATTTTCTAGGCGAACACTGTAAGTACAGAATAAAACAGCATTTCCATTTCATCAGCAACTCCCCATCCCCGTGTCCAAGCTAAGACTTTTTTGATGTGGAACATGAAACTCAAGATGTGAGAATATATAGTAAAAATTTCTTTCTTCTTAACATAAGCACTCACCACTAAAGCTACAGTGAAATCTACAGATGATCATACAGTTACTTTAGTTATTACTGTAAATAATATCACACATCCAGTTTAACTCATTCTATTTTATTTATTCATTGACTTGATATGTGAGGAGTGGTATACAGGTACACATCAGATTTAGAAGACTCCTTTAAATGAGGAATAGAGACAAGTTTCTGGGATTCAGGATAACAATAAGGTTAAAAGCTCACGTCCTACTATAAGGATTAGGAATTTGATCAATTCACCTAAACAGAATTCCCTTTAAAAATTCAAATACTTTTAAAAGAGACAAATGTAGTAATTGACAATATTCTGCATTTGCATTTATCAGATCAAATTATCCCGTTCAAGATAACATCATAATAGAATACCTTCAGAGGATACATGTCTCCTGCCTGGAAAATGAATTGTTCCCCTGTTAAGCAGCAACTGACATTATGTCTAAGGGTGAAACTACTGGGGACTAAAGGGTCTTCATCATGCTGAACTTCTCTCTGGAATGGCTGTATGGAATTTAAAGTATATAACCTACAATGTTCAGTGCCAAATCCCAAAGCACAAGTAAATGACTTGCACAAAACTTTGCACATATGGGATGGAGTAAACATTGCCATAAAAACCCTATCCAAAACACAAACACAGGCAGCCAAGGCAGCCTACTGATAATGAAGGGAGCAATGAATGAGATGTGTTGTGTTATTATCCAAGACCCTGAATTCAACTCTTGTGGATGTTGTTCCTCCTCTTTAAAAAAAAAAAAAAAATCAAATTTAACCTTACAACACAACACTACCAGTCTGACAGAAACCTTTAATTATTTCCTTTCCACACTATCCAAGGCTGAGACAGTGTCACCTAAGAAAAGGTATATCCTGTAAAGGCTTGAAAAATCTGGTTCTTGTCTCAGCTCTTGTGCTTATTAGCTGAGTAACATTTGGCAACGTTCCTTTACCACCTTGAGATTCAGATAAAGAATGGGGATAATTGGATAATCTTTGCCTTATCTACTTCATCTAGTTGTTTCTTGGGAAAAAGGAAAATTATGTATGTGAAAATTTGTAAGCTATAAAACAATATTTAAAGGTTAATTGGTGGGATGCCTGGGTGGCTCAGTTAAATTAAGCCTCTGCCTTCGGCTGAGGTCATGATCTCAGGGTCCTGGGATTGAGTCCCACATTGGGCTCTCTGCTTGGCAGGGGGCCTGCTTCTCCTCTCTCTGTCCGTCTCTCTGCCTACTTGTGATCTATCTCTCTCTCTCTCTCTCTCTGTCAAATAAATAAATAAAAATCTTTTATAAAGGTTAATTGGTAAAAGGAGACTATCTCATTAAGAAGGGGAATGGCAAGTTTTAGAGGGTTTTGGTTTTTATTTTAACTGTCTAGCGGGATATCTAGCTAGTATCAAGTCAATACTTCTCCAAGAACTTTTCGATGACATCCAAGAACAGAATCAGGCATGAAGGGACTGGGATGTTGGGAATAGCTAAGTACCTAGATGATTCTGAAAAGCCAGGTTAAAAAAATACTTAGGCATAGCTCAATGTTTTCTATGTATCTGAATACCTGAGCTTTGGGTGGACAGACTTAAATGGAAAACTTGGATTGAGGAATTCAAAAGTGTCAAGGGAAGTGTGAAGATCCTGGAATATTTGGTATAGTTGAAGGGGTAATAATAGCTAAAAGGTGGTGGAGATTTGAGAAGAAGGGAGAGGGACTTCCTAGTTCCTTTCTACTTCTGAGACAAAATTTGGAGGAAATAAAAGCTCTATGGTTGACTCAAAGCTGGGGAGTATCAGGGACTCTATATACTATACCCAAGATAATGGTAGGGCAGAACTAAGCAGCCCCAATAGAAACCCCAGTTCCCAACAACATCAACAAATTATATTCCATACCTGAAGACGGAGATTGTAAGAGGGTCCTCCAGAACCTCAAGTTTGGACATAGATGTCATTTTACAAAAGGCAAGAAGTGGCCTTTGGTTCCACTCACCCACCTTGTGCATCTATCTCTATAAAAGCAGTCAACTACCTGAGATTCAAGCTTAGTTGTAGTGACAGTGGCCAAAGTTGGAAAGACTCATGGTGTTGGTAGTCAGGCCACACCCTGAGGCACTAGGGGTTCAGCAAGATGATTTTAGCACAGGATTTTAGTCCAAAGCTAGGTCTTGAAAAGTACATTGACAGGCAAGGCAAAAATGAGCATTTTGAGAGTTTCCCTGTAATCAAGGTGATTACAATATGGACATAGGACTACTGTATTTTTAATTTAAGGCATAATCATGCAACAGATAGCTAAACTCTCTATGTCCCTCCTTCAATAATTCTCTATCCTAACTAAAAAGATGAAACTATTAAACAGGTTCAAAAAAGTTGCATCTTAATATATTCAAAACAGAATTCATAACTTCTGTTCTTCTGCATGGCCGGGACTACTTTGCCCCACTTCTTAACATTTTCTGTCATGTCTTAATCTAAGCTCTTTAGATGGTATTCTGTCCTTTTCTATCCTTCATGAGACAGAGTTGTTTATAATCTCTCATGAACAATCCATTGTCCAATTTTCTTGGAGTTCACACTGTTACAAATATCCTTAATTGATCTCTAACCTGCATTTAGTTACGCTGCTATATAACTTCCAAAGGCCTGAGTTTGCTCATATGTAAACTGAGGACTGGTTCTTCTAATTAATTCACGCATCCAAAAAAGATGTGTTGGTCTCCTACTACAGTGAACAAAACAGACAAATATCCCTGCCCTCACAGAGTTTTCATCTTCTTGGAAGATATAAACAATTAGCAATACAAATAAAATATCAAATCATCTAGGGGCGCCTGAGTGGCTCATCGGGTTAAAACCTCTGCCTTTGGCTCAGGTCATGGTCTCAGGGTCCTGGGATTAAGCCCCACATCGGGCTCTCTGCTCAGCGGGGAGACTGCTTCCCTCCTCTCTCTGCCTGCCTCTCTGCCTACTGGTGATCTCTGTCTGTCAAATAAGTAAATAAAATCTTAAAAAAAAAGGTCATATAGTAATGAGTGCTTCAAAATAAAATAGTGTAAAATATAAGTGGTTGGAAATATCTGGGAGAAGCATCAGAGAAGATCATCATGAACACTGAAAGAGCAGAGGACGATTAGGATGTAAATTATCTATCTTATATTTGGGAAAAGCACTTCAGGCATGGAGAAGAACAAGTGTACAAGCCCTGAGAAATAAAACTAGTACAGCAGGAGACTGAATAATGCAGAAAAGCAACTGGAGATAAAAACAGAGAGGTAGGGCTCCTAGGTGGCTCAGTTGTTAATCATCTGCCTTTGGCTCAGGTCATGATCCCCAGGTCCTGGGATCGAGTCCTGCAACTGGCTCCCTGCTCTGTGGGAAGCCTGCTTCTCCCTCTCCCACTCCCTGTGCTTGTGTTCCTTTTCTCCTGGTCTCCCTCTGTCAAATTAATAAACAAAATCTTAAAAAAAAAGAAAAAATGAAAGAAAGAACAGAGAGGTAACAAGAGTCGGATCACGTAGGGCCTTACTGAGCACAATGAGGACTCTGGAATTTTACTTTGAGTGAGATAGGGCTCTATTAGAAGGCTTTGATCCAACTTAAATTAACACACACACACACACACACACACACACACACACACATAACTCTATGACTGCTAAACTGAAGGAGGGTAAGGGCACAAAGAAGACAGTCACTTAGGAGGCCAATGCAACTGGATGTGGTGGTGACCTGGGTCAGAAGGGTAATGGCAGAAGTGATGGAAAGTGGTCAGATTCTGAATACATATGGATAGTTGAAATGACTATATTTATTGAAAGAGCAGATTTGGATAGGAGAGAAAAAGTCAAAAAACAGGGTTTGGTTCTGAGAAACTGTAAGAAGGAAATGAGTAACTGCAATGTGATGAAATAAGGAATATTGTGAGAATGGCCCTTTTAGGAGGAAATTTTTGGATTCTTATTAGAAACCAAAATGAGTATGTCAAGTAGTCGGTCTAATACTTAACTTTGGACTTCATGAGAGAGGTCAGAGCTACATATGACTTGGGACTCATCAGAATATTTAAAGCCATGAGGCTGCATGAAACCACTAAGTGAATGAATACAGATTAAGAAGTGAAAAGAACCTGTGGTGCATAAACAATGAATTCTGGAACACTAAAAAGAAATTTAAGAAAAAAAGAAAGGAAAAGAAAAAGAAGAAGTGAAAAGACCCAAGAATTTATCCCTGGGCCCCTCCAACACCTAGAAGCAAAGAAACTGGCAAGTAGATGAAAGTAAAATATAGAACAACAGTAGAGAAAGGGACAAACTAGGGTTAAATGGAATGATGCTAATCTAAGTCTCTTTTATTGTAAAGTTTTATTGTATTAATTCAAAATACACCATGATGAGTTAATAATGTATATTATAGTCTTTAGAAGAACGACAAAAACAAAAATACAAAGACATAGAGCTAAAGGTCATGGAAAAAGAGAAAATGGAATACTAAGAAATAATTTAAACATATACAGAAAAAGAGAAACAAAGGAACAAACAGATGGGATACATAAATAAAGAGCAAGATGATAGACTTAAAAGGGTAACCAAATTAGTCATTACATTAAATATAGACTAAGTACTCCAGTTAAAAGATTATCACACTGAATAAAAATAAAAGGATAAAAATAAAATGTCTACAAGAAAGAAACATAAAATGTAAGAACACAGAGGTTTAAAAGAAAAGAAGGTAAAAGGAAGTTGGTGTAGCTACATTAATGACAGACTTTAAAAAACAATACCTCTCACATTTGCTCAAGGGAGTTTAAATGGCACATCCTCTTTGGAAAACCTTCAACTTCTTATAAAATTAAACATACAACTACCCAATAATCCAGAAAACACACCCCAACATATTTACCCAATAGAAATAAAAATATATGTTCATACAAAGACTTCAAGAATGCTCATAGTTGCTCCAAATGCAGGAAACAATTGAGCCAATTGGAGAAAACAACTCAAATGTCCATGTACAAAGAAAAGATATTACATAATAGGATTCTAACAGAAAGAATGATCTATTGTTACATGCATCATGTTGAGCGAAAGAAGTCAGATACGACGGGTGCCTGAGTGGCTCAGTGGGTTAAAGCCTCTGCCTTCGGCTCAGGTCATGATCCCAGGGTCCTGGGATCGAGCCCCATGTCGGGCTCTCTGCTCAGCGGAGAGCCTGCCTCCTCCTCTCTCTCTGCCTGCCTCTCTGCCTACTTGTCATCTCTGTCTGTCAAATAAATAAATAAATCTTAAAAAAAAAAAAAAAAGTCAGATACGAAAGATTACATACCCTATGCTCCATGTATATGAAGGTCAAAAATAAGTCAAACTATAGTTAGAGAATTAGTAAAGTGTTACTTCAGTGGCATATGGGAAATTCTCAATGTAGAAAAAAAATCTCCGTTAGGTAATGGCTATATAGTATATACACTTGTAAAAAGTAATTCAGCTCTACACAACTTTTAAAATTTCTATACAAAAAAAATCTCAATATAATTAGCATTTTAAAAGTTAAGAAGATGAAGAATTATCAAAGAGATTTAGAGGAAATAGTTAATGAAGTAGAAGATTATCCTAACCGAATTATGATGACCCGGGAACTGAGTAAAGAAATTATTTAAAGGTAGATCTATATTTAGAATAGACCACAAAAGATAGTGATCTACTGTAACAGTTACAGTATGTATGTATAGTGACTGTGAGCTAGTGGCTGGAAGCTGACCATGAGAAATAGCACAATAGAAATCACTGGTGACCAATTACAAACTGTTTAGGGAGATTATGGCCTTCAATCTTTAACAAAAAGTTCAAAAGAAGAGTTTTAAGGAGTTGGAGTTTGCTGTAATGTAGAGCAAAGAGACTTGAGTCAGTCAGTAGAAAAGAAAATTTGGCCAAAAGAGCTTTCTTTTCCCAGATGGGAAAATTAATAGCTTGAAGTAATCAAATAGATGGATAGAAATAATCTGCTGATAGAAGTAATAAAATAGAGTGAGAAAAACTGAAAATTGAACAAAGGCTGAAGGGATTTTTAAACCATGTCCCTGAGCATGTAAGCAAGCATAAAATCTAGATCAAAGGTTAATACTTAACTCTGAAGGGGTGTGCGTGGCCATGTGTAAATGTACATGAGTATGTGTGTCAAAATAATTATGCATAGCATAGTATCTTAACACATATTTCTCTAAGTATCATCTATTTTATTCCAAGTTAATAATCAGCTCGAGGGCCATTCTATCCTTAATATTACCACTTTCAGCTGGCCAGGGATCTAATGTTCCTTTGCTCTTATCCTATCAAAGACCATAGGGGAATATCTATAATTATATATGTCTAATCACAATGTAAGCCAAAGCATTATTATTTCTATGGCTATTTGCAGTCTCACATCTAATCATGACAGGAAAAGTTTTTCCCATGTTTCAATTCTGAGATTTGGGAATAAACTTAGAAAAGATTTAGAGGGGAAGATAGCATACTTGTATGTACCCCTGAAATTTAACTAAAAAGGGGTCACTAAGCTGCTTACATGTCAAACAGACTCTAAATATGAGCTGGTATCAAAAGCCTTCTTTCCAAAATTGGCAAAAACCACTTGGGGCTTTCTGTTTCTGTGGAAATCTATTAAGCTGGAACATTTGGATGGGTATCCAAGTGTACTCTTAATTGCTTCTAAGAGCTCTTAACCAATCAGACACAAATGTCAGGTTGTACTTGGAGAGGCACGGAGCTGAAGCCACAGGGCTAAAGTTTAGGAAAAATGGACTTTTTGCGACTCCCAGACTCACTATTCTGAGTGATGAGCTCATTCCAACATTAGTAAGTCCTAGAATTCATCACCTTCCAAATGCTAAAATAAAATCAGGGAAATGTCATCAAGTTGTTAACCATTATTATCTATTAAAGTAGCACTACCGAAGACGAGGAAATCACCTAATAAAGCCAATCTTTCTTCTTTATATCGCCTAGAACTGTCAGGACTTCAATAAATTATAATGGACCCAACTTAAAACCAATGACCTGCATATTATACACTGAAAATCCCTCTTATCTCAGCAAGTAACCAACACCAGGCTTGTCAATTAGGATGGGAGAATGTCAAGGTTAAATATTTCTCAAAGCTTCTGAAGTCTACCTTTCAAATTTGAACCACTTGAAATGTCTGTTTATTGACTCTTGGCAAATGTACTTCCCTACTTCTAAAAAAAAAGATGGATTTTACAAAGAGCTCTTATGGAGAGTACAGCAATGCAATGATGGGCTAAATAAATGTACAAAGAGAAACACACTGGGGGAAAAGAAGCTTTAGAGAAGCCCCAAAGTGGCTCCATTTTAAACAGTGAAATCTCTGGCAAGTTGTCTCTCCAAGTCTCAGCTTCTTTATCTAAAAATAAAGACAATAGTCTCTCTTATAAATGGTTATATTGAAAACAAAATTAAAATAATATATTTAAAGTATCTGGAAACAAAAAATGCTGAACAATTTAAAGATAGTATTGGTAGTAGTATTTCATGCAATGTCCATTAACTTATTCAACTAATATTCTGTAAGTAGCTATTTCATATAGGCATTAAGGTAGTAGAAATAGGGAACTTAATAAATAAGACAAGCCATCTTTATTTTCATGGAATTTGCAGTCTAGTGGTAATAGAGATGATTAGAAAACAATTACAATATAGAGTTATTTGATAAAAGAAATATGAGGCTAATGGATGCAGAGAAATACCACATGCACAATGGGCTGGTAGGTTTGGAAATTCAGGGAAGGCTACCCAAAATGAAAGAACACCAAAGCTACATTCTGAATCATAAGCCAGAAATTAGCTAAGGCAAGTGGTTATGGAAAATGCCCAAGGCACAAGGCAGGCTATGAAAAACCTTGGGAGGAGAGAAAACATGGTTCATGCTGCTACCAGAGAAAAAATCAGAATGGACGGAATGAACAAAGGGTTGAAAGAGAGTCAGTGAGGATAACCTTTTCTCTTCCTATCTGAGGATATTCCTGGGAGGCTTTGGTAGGGAGGAGAACAAAATCAATCCTAATGCCTTTTATGCTCATGCTATCTTCAGAAAATTAGTCAGAGACATCAAGCATTTATGACAGTATGATAATCTCTGACTATGTGAAACTTGTAGAGAAACTGGAGAGAATTAAAGGATTAAAGAGAAAAGCACAGCAGTTTTGGACTGCAGTAAAGGGTATGGGAGATGAATAGTAGAAACTGAATCACACTTAGCATTTCAAACAGAAGACTCATCTATTGAATTTGCTCATGCTCAAGATATCCAGTCCCCTTCTTCCTTCCAATAGACTGACATTTACATTTTTGCCACCTGGCTTAAACCACTGTTCCTCTATGGAGCTTTCTTCCACCCCACAATGCAGAACTAACCTCCCTTTCCAGTATTCTCATAGCAAATGGTACTTGAATGAGGTACGTTCCTTGTATAGTCATCTATTAATGTGAGTTTCTCTTTCTCAAAATGAGCTGAGGACAGAGCTAAAATCTTTATTCATATATATATGTGGCATGATTATAAAACTAGTCTTTGGTAATATTTAACTAAAGAATATATTCTTTGGCCTTCTATCTTATCTACCTTTAGAGTATATACCTGACATTAGTGTATATATTGTCAATACAAGAAGGATGCATAGGAAATGTTGAAGAATTTTTATAAGAAGTCTACATTCTATGACTGGGCTATCTCCCAAGAGGTGTTTTCTAAGTTATTACTTGAAATTTGAATGCATTTGCCCCTAGAAGTAATGGCAAAGGGGAAATTAGTTTGCCAGGGAAGCCTATTTAACTAAAACAAGTTAAGTAAGCCCATTACTCTTCTGTAACTTAACATTTCTATTATAATTTCTGAGGGGAAAATACAACCTAGGTTCCAATGGAAAAGGCCATGAAAAATTTTCATCTACCCTTATCTCTCCTGCATTAAAAAACTCAACCTTTTCATAACACAATATGAACAAACTTCACCTTCCTCTATACTGACTGGATTCCACAGATGGAACAGCCATGTTTTCTGAATCAAAAGTCAGGATGCATGATGTTCCCATGACATGATAAGTGGACAGTATTTTTTAAAATTCCATGGTTTGTTTATAATGGAGCTTCAAAGATGGTAAGGGCATAAGGCATGAAATGGAGTAGGATACTAGTAGTTAGAGGAAGAACAGAGGAGCTGTTTGTCATGAGATAAGAACTCCTAGCAAGTTAGAAACTCCTAAAAAGTATCACTAAGGTTTGATGAAGGTTAATTCCTAAGATGGAAATAATAGCTGTGGCTTCCAGTAGAGGGACCAACCTCTCAGGTATTGGTGGCTACAACTGTTTGCTTACATAAATTAAAAGCTAATAAATTAGATATTACTATGAAAACACCAAGCATTTCTATTTATATATTCCTAATTATCTTCTCTCTTAAACTGCCTATTCTATTTTCTTTTTCCAGTAGCTCAGAAAGTGCTTACTGTGTGGTAAAACATTTTGGAAGGAAACTTGTATTATGACTTTTTAATGGAGAAGTGGTTTAACACTTAATCTGCATATAAAAGAAAACAACTGATCAGTTCAGTTCATGTTCAGTCAAAAGGGACAAAAATAATCTGAAAAGAAATTCAAATGATCATTTAGTGTAGAGATCAATATTCAAAACTTAATAGTATAGCTTTGACAAAAATCAAAAAATCTAACACAATGAGCATTAAAACAGTTAAATAATGCTTTCCTTAGCTTACATTGCCAAGGATTCCTGTGATGCATACTCGGTTGGCTAAGAAGCTGCTGAAATTTAAGGCTGGGCAGATGAGAGTAAGAGGACCTTGAGTTCACCTCATCCCACAGATACAACTAGATAAAACATTAGTGTAAAAATCCCAGGAAACAACCTGAAGACTGGCAACAGAACACATTCTACAACTAAAGGTACAGAAGAGGTCACATTGAAGAGGGTAGAGAGGGCAGAGATGTGGTGGGAAGTAAAATGGATTGTGGTATACACAGGTGGGAAGGAGCCAGGGGCACGGAGAAGGGCAAGAAACAGATGATCACTCTGAGGAACCATGTGAGGAAGACAAATTCCAGTAACTTTTGGGGTTGAAAGCAAGTGGGGCTTAATTTCATGAGTTCTTACAACCAGAAAGACTTAAAGTCTTGAATTTTAAAAATCAGTGGACTCTGCTCTGAGAAAGACAAGAGAAAGATATGAAACTTAGTCCTCAATCTTAAAGAGACAATGTGACAAACAGGCCAGCAGAGATACAGCATAGAAGCAACAGTTTGAAAAGCATGTAGAGCATATGGGAGAGAGAGTAGTTGACTCATTTCAGATCCTGTCCCAGGGGAGACTCTGCCAGGAACAAAGGAGCTGGCAGGAACCATTTTCCTCCCCTTCCCCACAGCATAAACACATGGCCACCTGCAAAACCAGCACAGAGTCATGCTCACTATCTAATTTGCTAACACCAAGATCTACCCCACCATATTTTGTGGATCCACCCTTCTCAGTCATGCTTGCCTCAGTCTAGGTGCTGTGGGTCCCCTCCTTCAGAAGACCCGTGCAGAGCTTGCCAACATCACATCTCCTGACCTATGCATTTTGAAGGCTCTTGCTCCCAGTGGTAGTGGGTCTTGTGGAAGCCCAAAGCACACCTTATTAAAACTGTGCCCCTACCCAGGCAACCCCAGTCCCTGCAACAACAGGTTTCCCTTTGCAAAGAGACCAGCACACACCTTGTTAAACCTGTGTGCCCCACCCTGGCTGGAGAACAAACACTGCTCACAATGGACATAGAGAGCTTCTGCAGATCACTGGACTGAAGGAAAAAGGAGCCAGGACGAAACAGCACACATAGGAGATACCTCTTGAAGTGCCAGACTCTGGGGAAGAGAGGACACTGCACTAGAAGGCACGATAAGACCTCTTCTTTATAAGGCCATTACCTTTAAAAGCAGATGCAACTGACTCTTCTAACACACAGAAAGACAGACTCAATGAAATAAGGAGACATGGGTATATGTCCCAAATGAAAGAACGGGGCAAAACCACACCAAAGAACTAAGTGAAATGATATAAGTAATATGCCTTATAGAGAATTTAAAGTATGATTATAAGATGCTTATTGGACTTTGGAAAAAAGTGGAGGACATCAGTGAGACCCTTAAAGAGATTTAAAAAAAAAAAGAAGAACCAATCAGAGATGAAGAATATAATAAATGAAATTAAAAATACACTAGATGGGAAACCTGGGTGGCTCAGTCAGTTAAGCCACTGCCTTTGGCTCAGGTCATGATCCCAGGGTTCTGGGATCGAGTCCCACAATGGGCTTCTTGCTCGGCGGGGAGCCCGTTTCTCTCTCTGCCTCTGCCTGCCACTCTGCCTGCTTGTGCTCGCTCTTCCTCTCTCTCTCTGACAAATAAATAAATAAATAAAATCTTCTTGAAAAATACAGTAGATGGAATAAATAGCAAGCTAGAGGAAGCACAGGAACAAATCAGCAATCTGGAAGGCAGAGTAATCTAAAGTAATCAGGCTGAGTAGTTGAGAAAAAATTTATGTAAAATGAGAATAAAGATAGGGAACTCCATGACACTATCAGGCATAACAACATTCGTATTATAAAGACTCCTAAATAAGAACAGAAAAAAAGTAGGGGCAGAATTTACTTGAAAAAATAGCTGAAAACTTCCTTAATATGGGGAAGGAAAAATATCCAGATCAAGGAAGCACATGGATCGCCAGACAAAATCAACCCAAAGAGGTCCACACCAAGACAGTTAGTAATAAAAAATGGCAAAAAAAAAAAAAAAAAGTGCTGATAAAGACAATTTTAAAAGCAGCAAGGAGAAGTACTACATATAAAGGGAAACCCCTAGGGCTATCAGCTGATTTTTCAGCAGAAACTTTGCAGCCAGAAGGGAGTGGCATAATATATTCAAAGTGCTGAAAGCAAAAAATATGCAGCAAAGAGTATTCTATCCAGCAAGGCTATTATTCAGAAGAGAGGAGAGATAGAGTTTCTCAGACATAAAAAGCAAAGGAGTTCATGACCACTAAACCAGACCTACATAAATATTAAGGGGACTTTGAGTTGGAAATGAGAGAACAAAAGTGACAGTATGAATGTAGGAAAAATAAAAGCGGTAAATATAAGTGTATCCGTAAAAATCAGTCAAGGTATTCACACACACACACACACACACACACACACATGATTTAAAATATGATGTCATATACCAAAAACATGGAGGTAAAGGAGTAAAGAATGGGTTCAAACTTAAGTAACCATCTACTTAACATAGATTGCTATATGCAGAAGATGTATATACAAATTTTATGGTAGCCACAAATCAAAAACCAGTAATAGATCTGCAAAGTATAGAGAAACGAATCCAAGTCTATCACCAAAGAAAGTCAGTAAACCATGAAAGACAGCAAGAAAGTATCAGAGAAAAATTACAAAAATAGCCACAAAATAAGAAAATGGCAATACAGATCAACAATTATATTGAATGTAAATGGACTACACACTTTAATCAAAGAAATAGGGTGATGGAACGATTAAAGAAAAAAAGACCCATCCATATGCTGCCTACAAGGGACTCATTTCATACCTAAAGACACCTGCAGACTGAAAGTGATGGCATAGAGAAATATTTAACAAGTAAATGAATGTCAAAAGAAAGCTGAAGTAGCAGTATTTATATCAGACAAACAAGTATTTAAAACAAAGCCTGTAACAAGAGACAAGGAAAGACACTGTATAATAATAAAGGGGACAATCCAACAAGAAGATGTAACAATTGTAAATACTCTTGTACCCAACATAGGAACACCCAGATACATAAAACAGTTAATAACAAACATAAATTAATCTATAGTTATATAATTATAGTAGGGGATTTAACATCCCACTCACATCAATGGACAGATCATCCAAACAGAAAATCAACAAGGAAACAACAGCTTTGAATGACACACTGAGTCAAATGGATTTAACAGGTATATTCAGAACATTCTACCCTAAAAAAGCAGGATACATATTCTGTGCAAGTGCACATGCAATATTCTCCAGAACAGATCATACTTTAGGCCACAAACAACTCTTAACAAAATCAAAAACATCTAGGTCATATCATACATCTTATCTGACCACAATACTATGAAATAAGAAATCAACTACAATAAAAAATCTGGACAAAGCACAAACACATAGAGATTAAATAACATGCTACCAAATAATGAATGGGTCAACCAAGAAATCAAAAAGTACATGAAGAAAAAGGGAAATGAAAACATAATAGCCCAGAATTTCTAGAATGCAGGAAAAGCAATTATAAAAAGGAAGTTTATAGCAATACAGGCCTACTCAAAAAGCAAGAAAAATATCAAACAACCAAGCTTTACACCTAAAGGAGCTAGAAAGGGAATAAACAAAATCCCTAAACCAGCAGAAGGAAGGAAATAATAAAGATTAGATGAGAAATAAATGATATAGAAACAAACAAACAAAAAAGATCAATTAAACCACGAGCTGATTCTTTGAGATCAACAAAATTGATAACTCTTTAGCTAGACTCATCAGAAAAAAGAAAGTGGGGACTCAAATTCACAAATGAAAGAGGAGAAATAACAACCACACCATAACAAAAAAGAATCACAGGTCAATATCTCTGATGAACATAGATGCAAAAATCCTCAACAAAATACTAGCAAACAGGATTCAACACTACATTAAAAAATATCACTCATTGTGATCAAATAAGATTTATTCCCAGGATGCAAAGGTGGTTCAATATTCACAAATCAATCAACATAATAATCACATCAATTAGAGAAAGGATAAAAACCATATGATCATTTCAGTAGATGCAGAATAGACATTTGACAAAGTACAAGACCCATTCATGATAAAAGCCCTCAATGAAGTAGGTTTATGGGAACATACCTCAATATAATACAGGTCTTATAGGAAAAACCTATAGCCAACATCATATTCAATGGGAAAAAACAGAGCTTTCTCCCTAAAGTCAGGAACAAGACAAGGATGTTCACTCTCACCACTTTCATTCATCATACTACTGGAAGTCCTAACCACAACAATTAGGTGACATAAAAAATAAATAAATAAAAAGCATCCACATTGGTAAGGAAGAAGTAAAACTCAGTATTTGCAGATGACATGATACTATATACAGAAAACCCTAAAGACTCCACCAAAAACTACTAGAATAGATCTATGAATTCAGTAAGTTTACAGGATACAAAAATCAATGTGCTTTCCTACACACTAATAAAGCAGTGGAAGAGAAATTAAGAAAATAATCTCATTTACAACTGAACCCAAAATAATAAGATTCCTAGGAATAAACCTAACCAAAGAGGCAAAAGACCTATACTCTGAAAACTATAAAACACTGATAAAGAAATTGAAAATGGCACAAAGAAATGGAAAGACATTCCCTGCTCATAGATTAGAAAAACAAATATTGTTAAGTTGTCTATATTACCCAAAGTGCTCTACACATTCAATGAAATTTCTATCAAAACACAATTAGAATTTTTCACAGAGCTAGAACAATCAATCCCAAAATTTGCATGGAACCACTGAAGATCCCAAATAACCAGAGTAATTTTGAAAAGGAAAAGCAAAGCAGGAGGTATCATAATTCCAGACCTTGAGTTATGTTACAAAGCTGTAGTAATCAAAACAGTATGGTGTTGGCACAAAAATAGATATATAGACCAATAGAATAGAATAAAAAGAAAACTCAAAAATAGGGGCACCTGGGTAGCTCAGTTGGTTAAGCACAGGGCTCTTGATTTCAGGTCAGACCATAATCTCAGTGTCATGAGATCAAGCCCCACATCAGGCTCCACTCCCAGGTGGAAGTCTACTTGAGATTCTTTCTTTCCCTCTCCCTTGCCCTTCCCCTTTCTAAAATAATAAATGGGTAAATCTTTTTTTTTTTAAAGAAAACCCCAAAACAAACCCACAATTATATGGTCAATTAATCTTCAACAAAGAATGCAAGAATATCTAATAGGAAAAAACTCTCTTCAACAAATTGTGTTGGGAAAACTGGTCAGCTACATGCAAAAAAATGAAACTGGACCATTTTCTTACACCATACACAAACTCAAAATGGATTAAAAACCCAAGTGTGAGACCTAAAACTATAAAAATCCTAGAAGGATGTGCAGGCAGTAATTTCTGACATTGGTCATAGCAACATCTTTCTAGATAGGTTTCCTGAGGCAATAAAACAAAAGCGAAAATAAACTATTGGGACTACATCAAAGTAAGAAGCTTCTGCACAACAAAGGAAACAACCAATAGAACTAAAAAAATCTATTGAATGGGAGAAGATATTTGCAAATGACATATCAGTAAAGGGTTAGTATCCAAAATAAATAAAGAACTGATATAACAACAAAAAATCCCAAATAACACAACTAAAAAATAGAAGACATGAACAGACATTTCTCCAATGAAGATCTATCGATGGTCAATGGACACATGAGAAGATGCTCAACCTCACTCATCATCAGGGAAATGCAAATCAAAACCACAATGAGATATCACATCTGTCAGAACAGCTAAAATCAAAAACACAAGAAACAAGTGTTAGTAAAGATGTGGAGAGAATGCAACACTTATGCACTACTGGTAGGAATGCAAACTGGTGTAGCAGCCACTTTAGAAGACAATATGGAAGTTCCTCGAAAAGTTAAGAATAGAACTAACCTGGGGCACCTGGGTGGCTCAGTGGGTTAAAGCCTCTGCCTTCAGCTCAGGTCATGATCCCAGAGTCCTGGGATCGAGCCCCGCATCAGGCTCTTTGCTCTGCATGGGTCCTGCTTCCTCCTCTCTCTCCGCCTGCCTCTCTGACTACTTGTGATCTCTGTCTGTCAAATAAATAAATAAAATCTTTAAAAAAAAAAAAAAAGAATAGAACTAACCTATGATCCATCAATTGCATTACTAGGTATTTACCCAAAGAATACAAAAACACTAATTTGAAGTGATATATGCACTCTAATGTTTATGTCAGCGTTATTTACAATAGCCAAAACATGGAAGCAGCCCAAGTGTCTACTAATAGATGGATGCATAAAGAAGTTTTGGAACACAAAAACAACAAAAAAAATAAAAATAAAAATAAAATACATTAAAATCTCATGATCTTAAAAAAAGAAAAAAGAAAAAAAGAAATGGTATATATACACCATGGAATAATATTCACCAATAAAAAAAAGAATG